>CM024611.1:28185358-28367351 GCA_014182575.1 Eucalyptus decipiens | reverse complement strand
GCAATTTCTCCTTTATGCAACTTTGGGACACCACTTTGTATGTCTCAATCAAGAGTTTGGGGAATCGTTTAGCGAAGTAAACATCCAAACCATCAGCATCCCATCCGAGGATCACCTGCCAAAATCATCAAAGCAACAACAGATATGAGCTTGGTGAATTTTGCTAGGTTTTTCCGCAGGTTTTAGCGGAAGAAGGCCATTCTTCCCTCGCTCAACTCAACAGCTTGAAATTGGAGCATTGAATAATGAATGGTACATAGACTCTCCAAAATATATGTGACTTTTTTTTTTTCAATCAAACTTCAGTGTCATAACTTATTTGAATTATGTAATTTCTTGCTTTGATTGCTCGATTGTCACAAAATTTAAAAATGTTCACAACAAGTGGCATGCCATGTCAAATTTCTAGCACTTATATGAATATTATTAAAAAGTTAGTAACTCAACTGATCAAGTGAAATATATGACACTTAAGGAAACATATTTAAAAAAAAAAAAAAAAGATCATGACACTCAAGTATACAATAATTATGGTACTTGTGATATTTAATCCTTTTCTATATTTCTCTTTTTTATTCTTTGGTTTGTCTTCTTCTCATCTAATTCTCTCCCCTCAAGAGAGTGTTCTCCACATTAAAAGAAATCGGCACTGCGTTATGACATTCGTGGTGTCCTTATCCTTTTCTCTTCTTTTTTTCATTTGCTCATTTTTGTAAAAGATACAAACAATATTTTAAAGGAACTATCTTTCAAATCATTTAATTTTCGTGAAATAAACAAAATCTTATTAATCCTCATTTCTGTAACAATTTTGAATCATAACAATGGCCTAAAGCAAGCGAGTCTCTTCATTTTTATCCTAGGTACTTTCTTTGACGGTATCGTTCGTGGTGAAGAAGAGAGGTAAAAATACAATCTCGGGCTTGACATAAAAAAAGAGCAGATCCCGAATAGTGGCTCTATAGGCCGACGGAGTGGCGGTGATGGCAGGCAAATCTCGCTATCGCGCTAGGTGTCCAAATTAGACGGAGAAAGTAAAGCAATTGTCGGGATAATGGAGTAGCTATACCAGCATTCTACCAGAGTTATGAAAGACTAAATAGCATCAATATCAGCATGTGGTGCGCGATATAATGACACAATATGACATAATAAGTTAATATATCATTTCTCAACAAGTAAAAGAATTTCGATATTGAGACACGTTATGTATTAAATGTATATTTATAAATATATATGATAAATTATCATTTATATGATTATTTTAATCAAATTAATTCGATTCAAATTTATAAATAAATAATAAAAAGATCTTAGAATAAATTTATATTAAAAATATTAATTCACCATTTATTCATATGATTCATTATTTTAATTGATTCTATCCACCTTTATATGGCCTTGTACGCAATAAGTGGTTATCTTCTAAGTCACAAACTCCAATTTCCTTTAGATTCTTAGCTCTGCTGTCACGATCTTTAACAGCATGTTTATCCACAAGCAATTGTAATCTTCTAGCTTTCTCTCGGTTTGACTTTCTTCGGATGTAACTACCTCAGTCTCCCTTTCATAGATAGAACAATTGACTATCTGACGCCGATCTTGCAATGGGCACTCACTGATTTAACCTCATAACTTAATTTTTGTTGATGAATTAGCCCCAATATTTATGCTAAACTTTAGATCATTTTTTTGTGTCAACATATTCCCTTTTAAAAGAATTAAAAGATTTTTTTTTTAATTCTTTGAAATATATAGGAATGTCATGAGTCACCCTTTCACCTAAGAAGTATCGATACTTTTCAAGAGCCTTCATGTCAGACGGGACACTTTGACACTCTCCGATACTCTTTTACTTGATGAACATGTGTTGAAAAATTTGACACCTAACCAACTCTCCAGGACCACGTAACTTGCAAGTTCATAATTCTAACACGTGATTCCAACAAACTAGAACAATTTCAAAATTTTCAATAAATGGAAGGTTAAAATTTATATATGTAAATAAATAAAAAATAATAAAAACACTTATCAAATCTTTCTGCAATTTAATTCATAGATTATTTATTCGTACTGTCAACTCTTTATTATTTTAGTTAACATTTGTAGTCTATCCCATATTTATCGTTTTCTGTTCGAATCGCCACAAAATATAATTTACTTTAAAAAACCAAAAATCTAACCTCTGGTTAAAAGTCTTCTATCGACAACCACTTTTGGCGAAACAAGAATAAATGGGGTTTATGATGTTTGTCAGTGCTTGTGGACTATATTC
The DNA here is from genome assembly GCA_014182575.1 of Eucalyptus decipiens. NCBI lineage: Eukaryota > Viridiplantae > Streptophyta > Magnoliopsida > Myrtales > Myrtaceae > Eucalyptus > Eucalyptus decipiens. The sequence goes on along the minus strand of CM024611.1, from coordinate 28,365,076 downwards.
TTAAGGATCGTATGTGCTTACTATGGCTAGAGGAGCAATAGCTAATGTGTAAGACTTACTCTATGGCCCAAAAAAATTTGTAAAAAATTTAACCAGTTCCAACAACATCAGCACAGCTTGAAATAATTCCTTAACCGCCTATCCTTGTGGTCTGGCAGATTTCTAGCCATGACCTCTTTCAGTGTTCTACATTTCAAGTTTGAACTCATACTTAATCTTATAGAACAACTCAGATAGAGCATACCTTCGTAGATGGGTTCGATCCCCTTGAAGGAAGAACGTTCGGTTTTAGCTGGTTTGCTATACTCCACCTGTGACAAAACTTGTGTAAGCATGAATTTAATGCATCAAATAAGATTTCTACCATGTGTCAAATGTTTATAAAGATAGATGCTTAGATTCAAACAGACTGAACATGAAAAAAGACCAAACAAGTTTTGAGATCTCATTGACATTATTGATCAGACTATGTACTTGGAAGAGTAGCTCATCAAACAAGTCTAAATTACAAGAGAACAGTTTGGAGAATGGAATACCTTCTATAAGCCACTCCTCCCAATTTATTCACAGCACTTTGGATTTAGAATTAACTTGAACATAACGGAAGCACCACATAAAAAATTTAAGATACCAATACAGCGGTCACCGCTTTCCGCACCTCGACAAGGTCTAAGATGCCAATACACCGTTCAATTTTCTGGATTGAGTACGTAACAACACCGCCAGAAAGCATGATTATACTAAATGGCACAAATAGAACTCTTTGGTTGTGTATCGCAAAAAATACTAAAAAGAAAAAAAAATGCCCTTTTTAAAGAAGAAAAAGAAGTAGAATCCTTACATGTTTCTTCCCATTAAAGAAGTTGAAAGAAATATAAAGTCTTGAAGACTCAAATTTCATTTGACAAAATTATTCCGCATGTGTTAATGGGAGAAAATATCCTGTAAATCGTATTCATCGTGACATGCATCTTTGTTTTTTTTTAAGCAATTCATTCATGTTTGTAAAAATTCCAGACATGTCCAAAGGGGAAAATCAATAGCGTTGGTTACCTCGGATGGGCTGTCCGCCTCAATTAGTGAACTGCTTTGCTCCTCGGAGAGATTCAGGTGTGAATCCACATAATAAAAATCATCGGGAATCATCGACAGCCCTCAATTTTAATGTCTTTCAGCATCCTCGGGTTTGATAGATCGGGAAGTCTCTCAAGACTTCGATGTAATATGAAACATTTAATGATGCTAAAAAGATCAAATTCTCAAGTTCATCCACACCGCTGCAGGTCACGTGAGATGCTCTGAAAAATCGCAAGGATTTGAACTTCCTAAGGCACGGAACTTCGTTATTGCACGTTGAAAAGCTCGAATTCTCGACAGAGCACCAAATACGAAAGATCTCGGCATTATGCGATTTGCAATGGTGAAGTGATAGAGTGAATAAACCTGGAGGAAGCCGTGGTAGCTTTTTTAAGTGAATGCAGCAAAGGGATAGCTTCTTGAGCTTATAAAGGTAATGCAACCCAACAGGTAGGAGTTGGATCTTTAACATGGATAGCTGCAATATCTTCAGCTCTAACAAACTCCCAAGCTGCAAAGTGCATTCTTTCTTCTCAATTTTATCTCGAAGCGGTAACACGGTTCCCCGGGATCCTTCACCCAAGAATAACTCCCCAACTTAACTGGACTACGATGTCCGGGATCATCCATCAATTTAGAACTATGAGATAGGCTTATTAAACCGGGAAGGAAGTTCGGGCACTTCACGAAGCTGGTCACAATGAAGCAAATCAAGTGTTTGGAGATTGAGAAGTCCAGAAATGCTATCTATCGGTAGACCACAAATCCGAGAGTATCCAAGTTTCAATACCCTTAATGCAGAAAGCATCTTAATTTGTTTAGGAATTTTCCCCTCCAAACTCCGACATCCTGAAGCGTGAAGCTCTTCAAGCCTCTTCAATTTCCATATAGCGGCGGGCAGCTTTCTTACAAAAGTAGAATCAATTTTGAGCACTCTTAAAAGACTTGACTCAATGACAGTATCGGGTAATTCATTAATCCCAGTGCTTGATAGGTCTAGTTCACTCAACGAAGCCAAAGTCCGCATGGACGTTGGCAAGCTCAATATTGACCTACAATTACTTATTGACAAGTATTGTAGCACTCTTAACTCTTCAGACAAGGGAAGTTTAGTTATTTCTGTACCATTCAGTGCGAGGACTTCTAGAGATTCTACATGGCTAATTGATTCGGCAGTGGGTCAATGAAAGACAGATTGTGCAGCGAATCTTTTAAGCTTTTGCAAATCACCGATGGAAGCAGGAATCTCTTGAATGGCGGTTTCATCTATAAGAATATCTTCCAAGGATGTGAGGGAACCCAGCTCACGGGGCAACTTTTGAGTTCGGTGCAAAACCTTAAGTTCAGTGAAACCAAGCACCGTAGACTTTTACCGATGGACCAATTTCATCCAACCGCATGCATCTTTCAAGAATCAATCTCTCTAAACATTTGAAATGAGATAAGTCTGGGGTTTTGATCAAGTGAACACAACCAGTGAGGTTCAAAACTTTCAATTTCTTGGCTTTCTGTCATAAAGTAAAATAAGAAAAGAGTTAACTTTTTAGCAACAATTTGACAAATGAAATTAAAAATAATATACTTCTCTACCTGGATTTGAATCCAGCCGTTCCATTTTTCATGGACCATGCTCCGGAAAGATCTAGAATAACCAACTCCTCCAAATCCAAATTCTTAGCACGAAGATTCCAAGGACAACCTTGCCAGTGGAGCCATCTTAAACTTGATAGACACCCCTTAAAATTTCCAGTGAGGTCCGCCCGATCTAATTGAAGGAATCTTATGCTCGACATCCCCGCAAAATGTGCTGGTCCAAACCGTGATGTGATCGACTACCAAATTCAAGAAGAACTCCCTTAAGTATTTCCGTTTCCCGCACGTGGAATATAGGATTTGGGTTACCAAGGGATTTCAAACTAAAGAATCATTTTATTTAGGATCAATTTATTTCACAAAAAAAAAATGTTTTGAAAAATATTTCTTGAAAATGCTTGCTTTCATCTCTCACAAAAACGAATGAACAATAAATATTTTTATTGTCCATGAAATTATATATATATATATATATATATAAATTGTTATCAACAATGAAAATATTTCATTGACTAATTATTTCAAAAAATGTAAATGATTATTTTTAGAAAAATATTTTTCAAATTTTTTATTTTTTGTGGAACATATACACCATAAGTATTTTTCCTCTATCAAAAGAGGAACATGAGTTGTAAAGCATACCATCGTAAGGTAAAAACAGTGATGAATTCGTGTCTTACTTTTTATTCTCGAGCACATCCAAGGCTCTCTTGTGACTCCACAATCTACTGCACTTTTCAGGTTCAAGATTTTCCGGTAGAGCAATATTCCTACCTAGGTCTCGAACTTCATCGTGCATCCATAGCTTACCACTCTCAATCTTAACAATAGACAAGTCCACGAGCACCTTTAATACCGATCCACTTGGAACCACGGTGGACACGGGTAGCATGCAACACTTTCATCTTCTCCAATGAAGAAACAAGCAATGTCCAGAAATATCTGTCTTTGCTTCCTAGGTAATGCATCAATGATTACCTTCAATTTCGTTGAACTCGTGGCCGAGGTTCTTTTTCCAATTTGTTTACTTTTTGCAACTTGTTTAATGTCTGCTCCCACTTGTCCTTGGTTTTAGAACATAGATACGACCCAACAACCTCAATTGTTGAAGGACGCCAGTCAATACTTGATACTATTTTTTCGGACAGAGTATGAAAGTCATTTAGAACAAGCCCCTTCTCCCTGAGGGCATGGGTGTGGAAAAGTTTAAGGGCATCATCTTTTTGCATGCCCACGACCTCGTGAATTTGGGACCCTTCAAACTCAGCTAAAGCTTGTACTTTTCTGGTGGTAATTATAATCCTGCTTCCAGAGCCCAACCAATTACTATTTACTAGAATTTGCTCAAGTCGAAAGCTTGAACCAACGTCATCAAGAACAATGAGAAATTTCATGCGGTCGAATTGGTCTTTGAGAAGACCGGTCCGCTCTTCAAAAGAACTAATTTGTCCATGTGTTTCACCCAAAAGATCAGAAAACAACTGACCTTGCAAAATTTTTAAACCTTCTTGTCTTTCTTCATATTCTTCATATTCTCTAACGCTTTCGTAAAGCTCCAGCCATCAAAGAGATGAAACATTCTTGTGCAGATGAGCTTTGCAATTGTAGTCTTCCCGGTACCCCTTATGCCATGTATTCCTACTACACGAACATCGCTAGATTCCTCATCTAGTAATTCCATAACTCTTTCCACATCACGCTCGATGTCAACGAGGTATCTGTTCAGCGCCCTCAACACATTTGCGACAAGTTCATCGATGAGTGAAGCATCTGTGCCGGAGCTGTATCATGCGTGCACATGGGCACAAGTCACACGCACAAAGATTAATGTAAGTCCATCAATGTCTGAACTCTGAAGCAGTTAGCAAGAAAAAGTCCACGCTTTCATTTAAAAACTATCATGCATCATCAGCTTTAGACAAACAGGCCACGCAATTAGCTGCACGTGTTTTTGCTAAATCAACACAGATCTAAGTGAGCTACAGCAGGTATTGATACACCTAGCAGCATTAGTCTAATTAGATTAACTTAAATTGAAGTAAGCGCTACCTTGGGATTTGGATGCTAGGTTACTCTAAATCGAACTTTCTCAAATACACTCACCAATTACTCGTGGCCCCTGAGATGGATCCCAAATGGATGAGAGCCTTCTTCCATCCCTGGAGGGTCTTTGGGTCTTCCTGTCTATGCCTGGCGATAGCCTTTTCGTAATCGGGGGATCCTTTTTTACGACCGTTGGCGAGACGTTGAAGAAGACCGGCATGATGATCTGGCCCGTCGTCTTGTGGCACTTGTGGCACTCCACGATCTGAGCCAGCTTTGCGTGGCACGACATGCTCGACAGATAGTTCTCTGACAGGATCGGAATGGCGATCTTGCAATGCCTGATCGCTTGGGTAAGCGACGGCCCTTTCTCCTCTCCCACGGCGAGCTCCCCATCATCCCTCAACACGCTGATCTCCGCGTGGAGGAGGCTATGGTGGAGATGATCCACAAAGCCACTGGGAGTATCCCGTCCACTGAAGCTCAAAACACATCGAAACTCTTTTCTCTTGTTTCGGAGGAACCTTCTCCACAGTTGCGAGAATCCTGGATGTCCATCTTTCAAAAACGAAATCAGTTTTCGTCCCTCTTCCCACTCTATTTCAAAGATCCATCCCCCTGTTTGATACCACGGGAGTAAGCGTACGAGGGCCTTTCTGAAAGGAAGAGGAGAGGCAGGGGCGGCGAGCGGCGAGGAGAAGGAGGAGAAGGGGACTAGGCTAGGGCTTTGAAAAATAAAAAAAGATTAAAAAAGATGAAGAAAAAAACTGAAATAAATGTGGGGAGGGGAATAGCCTGACGTGGGGAGGGACGGAAAAATATTAAAATAAATTTGAGGGTGGGGGAAGTCTCACGTGGGGAGGGACGGAAAAAAAATTGAAACAAATTTGCGGTGGGGAAAATAGACGAGGGAAAGCTCGAGGAGACTTATTTTTTTAATCGAAAAAATGAAAGTAGTAAATTTTAAATGACGATAAATTTTGATTATTGTAAAAGATCATGAATTTATTTAAATAAGTTGATTCTAATTTTTTTATTAGTCGTCGGTTTTATTAATAACTTTTGTTAAAGTTAAAAATATTTTTTCAAACATGGATATGTATTAATTATGAATATGTTTTTCGAATTTCCAATGAATTGATTTATTAATATTATTAGTGAAAATTCATTTTAGGCTCTTTTTTAATTAATTAATTATTTATTAATTTGAATCAAATTAATTTAAAATGAAATATTCATTTAATATACAACGTGTCCTAACGTGTCAGAATTCTCTATTTTTTAGAAATGACGTGTCGACATGTCGTGTCGTGTCGTGTGTCCGTGTCGCGTGTTGGTGCTACTTAGACGCTTACATGGCTATTCCAAAAGTATAAACTAAAAATTGAACTTTTTTGAGCTAATATCATTAAAAAAAATCCCCAATTAGTATTATCCATACCATAATTATTCCGAATTAATTTTTGAATCGCAAAAATAAATATGACTCGAGTCTATCAGTTTGACAGGTTTTTTTGTGGTATTATAAAATTTGGGAGTACATGGATCGTGATAAATTGTAAGAATGTAAAAGTAATTTACCTAGTTACAAGGGGATCTTGATGAGATACCAATTAGATTTGTCATAAAATAAGAAACCTTTCTCAGTTCTTTGCTCGAAGAGGCACGGTGGATCCAATCAGCACTTAGTCACTTTCAAAGGACAAAGGCCTTTTGGAAGGAGAAAACAAAGTCACTCGCCTTACTCGGCCACTTTAGGGTTTCGATATTTTTCCCTAAAACAAAATCAGCAATACAAGAGCAATTACAAACCTTGAATCTGTGAGACTTATATGGGTCTTACGTGCGACAATGACAATCATTAATTCAATGGTTATTAATGATAGATCTAACCTAACTTTTCCAATACAAATAAGAATTACCACTAGACTTATGCCTTATTTGATATACTTTTCAGTCATATTAATAAATAAAAACAAACGCATCTCGTTTACATGATTGACTAAAAAACCCGTGCCCAAAAAAAAAAAAAAAGAACATAAAGCATTGCTTATTAATAAATAAAAAATAAGGGTTAATACCTCAAAAAACTCAAATTATACCAACTATGACACAATTTTTTTTTTTTATTAGTAGAAATCCTAAACTTGCCAATTGTGACAAATATACTTTGAATAGAACTGAAATAGAGAATAATTATGTCACATGTGTATAAATTTGGATTTATTCATGACACGAAAAAAAGTAAGAGGTATTTGTACCACGGTGGGCAAGTTTATAATTTTTTTTGTAATATGTATTAAAAAACCTTTTGATATTTGTGCCACAGTGCGAATAGTATGGGATTTTATTTTGTGATATTTACCCAAAAAATTGAGCATTAGAAGTGGATGTGTCCACTTAAACAACTCAAAATTGTTTTTGATCAACGAAATCTAGCAAATTGTGCCACTTGACCGAGAAGTTAAAGACGGCGGTCGGCGGGCCAGAAAAATCGGAATTCCTTGTCTTTCGCCTCAAAATGTGCGTATCCACTCTAGCATTATTAATCCTTGTTAGTTGATATATAGCCTTAATTATGTAATGAAAATCGTGAACCAGGTGTGGGGTAGTGACAGTATTTTGTGTTATAGATAGAGTGGTTAGGATTTGGTTTTATACACCTGATCCAATGCCTCGTCTAATAAGAGTAAATAAAAGTTCCACGTTAAACGTGCATTTGAACACAGCCAAAAAATAGATGATGAGTACACATACAAGTATCTTTACGCTATCGCTATAAATGAGTAAAGAATTCGACATGGGCATGAGGTTTCACGCTCTTGACGTTGTCACTATCGTGTGCTAAATGTCCACCAAATGATTCATTGACTTGATACTACCCACCTAACTAAAGCGACATATATTTCTCCATCCTTACTAGAGCCAGAACTCCATTAGAGGATTGCAAATATGGATAGAACCCGTTTGTAAATTTAATTAAGTTGAAATTTCTGCGATGTCAAATTATAATTGGATCCTCTAATTAGGGACAGAGGAAATAAACATAGCCCTTAACTAAATGATTTTTATTTTTTGACAAAAAAAAAAAAAAAGGCTAAACAATTTTTGTTCATGTGCATGTTCAAAGTTCAGAGAAAAAGAAGAAGATTTAATTGGATCAATATACTAATTTTCACTAACAAATAAAAAATTCAGAAGAAGCCATTCAAGTGGAGTCTAAAAGTGATTTTTTTTTCCCTACTATGAGGGCCATCTCCATTTAATGTATAAATTGTAAGAGACACCCAACACCATCTTCATGTTCTTTATTTAGACACCCAATCATTCACTCCAACCGGCCTCCTCCTCCACCTACACCACCTCTACCACCACCATCACCACGCACCACGGCCGCCGTCGCCACCATGCAACCCTCTCAACTTGCTCCTCTCAATGAAAAGTACTTGCGAGACGACATCAAGTCGCCAGAATGCGAAGACTTGCTCTCCTCTCTCCCTTCGGAAGGGGACTGTATCCCCTCCTCTCTCCCGTCGGAAGAGGACTGTATCCCCTCCTCTCTCCGCTTGTACCAGGGCTTCTGGTTCCCCTCTGGGATCTTGAACAGCGTCGTCTTTTGCCAAAATCACTTCCAAGCTCACCTCTCTGACATCCTCCTCATCACCAGCCCGAAATGTGGCACTACCTGGCTAAAGGCCATCCTCTTTGCTCTCTTGAACCGTGTCGAGTACTCAGACTCCAACCCACAACAACGCCACCCTCTCCTAACACAAAACGCCCACGACCTCGTGCCCTTCTTGGAGTTCATCTTCTATCTCCAGAAAAAAAATCCTGATCTCACTGCTTTTACATCCCTGAGGCTCTTGGCCACCCACTTGCCTTATTCCTCTCTTCCACGGTCGGTGAGGGACTCCAATTGCAAGCTGGTTTACTTATGTAGGAACCCTAAAGATACTTTCATCTCGATGTGGCACCACATCAACAAGTTGAGGCCCAAAGAGAAGGGCCAGCTTCCACTCCCGGAGGGCCTCGACAAGTTCTGCCAAGGTGTGAGCTGGTGTGGGCCTTATTGGGACCATGTGCTGGGTTACCACAAGGCGAGCTCGGAGATGCCTGAGAAGGTGTTGTTAATGAAGTATGAGGAGATGAAAGCGGACCCGAGCGTTCAAGTCAGGAGGTTGGCCGATTTCATGGGGCGTCCATTCAACGAAGAAGAATTGAGAAACGGGACCATGGAGGGAATATTGAGGATGTGTAGCTTTGACAATTTGAGTGCATTGGAGGTGAATAGGAGCGGCAAGTTGCCATCTGGACTGGAGAAGAAGTGGTTCTTCAGGAAAGGCGAGGTTGAGATTGGGTGAATTACATGAGCGCTGAAATGGGAGAGCGAATTGACGGTGTCATGGAAGAAAAGTTGCATGGTTCTGGTTTGAAGTTTTAGGGCATATGACCCACTCGAAGATGTTTGGTTTGATGGTGGAAAAGAAAATGTGTAAAAAAAGGAAGAAAAAGAAGCAAAAACGATTCGACTGTCCGCACTTTAGGGGTCAATGTCTGGTTGGCCAATGCAAGCGTGTTTCTCATGCTATAGGATGGAAGATTTTCAGTGGCATTGTCAGTAGTGGCTTCGTCTCCATAGCGAGATGCTTTAAGGTTGTGATTCTACTCTTCATCTGTGTTGTGTACTATTGGCGTTTTGCAGAAGTTATTTGGCCAGTACGTAGCTGGCTAAACAAGAGCTGCCTTGCTGCTCCCTGGGAGCTTGTGGATGTATCTTCTGTTATTCATTTCAATTCCATTTTTCTTTTTCTCTTGGCTGTGTGAAGATTCGTGGCATACGGTATTAAATACAAAGCAATTATTTGGAAAGAGAGCAAAACGAAAAGAAAATTGTCCCAGTCAATATTCACATGAGAACACTCACAAAAGAATGTTCACATAAGAGTACCAAACGAGCGGAGAGCGGCGAGAGGGAGGGAGAGTGGGAGAGAGAGAGAGAGAGAGAGATTCTTATGCAAACCGACAAACAGAATATGCGCAACTTTATTAGCTCGGTTTTGCCGTTATCCTAGGTAGGCAACAATGACCCATTCGTAAGAAAATGGGCAAAGACGGCTTACAGCATGCGCACATTTGATAATCTCATATATAAGCTGTCGTGTATATTAGAAATAAATTAATAAGATTGTTGCAGATATTTCTCAGAAATTTATTTATTTTTAGATAGGTGAAAGAGAATATTACTGAAGCGCACCAAGGGAGGGGAATCCCATATGCAAAAAGAGCTCAGTTACTCGACAAACTATGTACAACGTTAAAGCATTTCCATCCGCACGACTTTCTAGGGCACCGAAGCATAAGATTTTTAACCAACTTTCAATAATTACAAAAAGGGCGTTTCATCTCCAATGAAAGCTCTCATATTCGGCTCTCGGAAACTTAACTTAAACAGATGACTTCCAACCAACAGAATAATATACAAATACATGCACAACATCTGTCGTTCCATCAATGTTGAACACTGACATAAGTTCTGGTAATAATATAGGTACCTGTGCGGGTAGTCATCCACCACATCACCAGTGAATCCAGCACGCATGGCAGAACTCGAATCAACTCGCTGGGCTATGCTTTTTGGATAAACTTAAAAAACTGCTTGTTTCGCCCCTTGCCAAGCAATTATATGACGAGCCAAAAAATACCCTAAAAACACTCGAGACAAATGTTGATTATTTAGCCAGCCAAATAGGGACTAGAAGTTGTGCAAGATAGAAAAGAAGAAAAGAAGAATTTTTTCCATTATTTCGGACAATCATCCAGTTATCATCCAATACTAGGGGAGAAGCTTCAATCTCTCCTGAGAGGATTTATCCGCGTTGCATAACCACTGCATGAAAAACAGATATAGAATCAACAAACTATAGAAAAGAAACCAAAAAAGATTCCAAGTTACCCAGTGTAGAAACTCAGAGAATTTCCGGAGAGTGTAGCAAGATTATGAAATAAGAATGATAACATGCAAAATTAATGACAGAAGGCAATAAGAATGTATGGAGACGATACAACAATGGCACAAGGTGTATCACCAGGCTATGGTCCAACGGTCCTTCAAACCCAACTATGCCCAAGTTCTAATCATTTCATGTGCACAATTTACCCCTTGAGTATCCACTTAACAACAAGTCATTCTTACGGATCATTCTTTTGGTGTCTAACTAGCAGATAAAGGGGGAAAGACAGAGAGTTGAATCTACCAAAGTTGAAGCACAACAGTAGCTACTTTCTGCAGTGAACTTTTCTTATGGATCATTCTTTGATTTGTCTGGCCCAAGCCAAGAGGTCAACCATGCATCCACAGTGCTCACTAGTTGGAGCGGTGCCATAACCTCTGCTCACACGTCCGAACAAGCGCCATGCTCCATTGATTAGACACTGCCGATTGCAGGCCATTGGACCTCCAATAAACGTCACAGCATTTAGTTTAGGGCCCCTATTTTCCATCTCGTAGAAAAACTGCAGCCCAGTTTTATTCTCAACATTGACAGCAAACCCCAACATCATCGCTCTCCAAGTTGTCAACATCTTTCAGAGGCATTTGGTCAAACACTTCTTTGTGCGAATCCGACGAAACCACATGTGACAGGAAAATAATCAATGCCATTCCTGGCCCAAGTTCGTAAACGATGCCACTCTCATCTATGTACTTATGAACCCATTTTCCTTCTTTAGAGGCTTCCACAATAGCACGGCACAATAGCACGGCGCTAAGTACGCTAGCCTAAAGAGATCCACTTAATTTAACTGCTCGTTCCTAACGTAGCCAGAGATCAAGGCACTGTAGGAAACATCATTTTTCCCTGGCACTGAATCGAACAGCCCCCAAGCTTCCTACATGAGGCCGATGCTACAATACCCAGTGATAAGGGTCGTCCAGCAAACCACGTCCTGCATTGAACTCTGATCAAAAGGGCGGCGAGGAACACTCACAGCCCAATGCTTCCGGCACATGCTTATCAGAGAACCCACCACGTATGCATCACAATCTCGCCCGAACTTCATCGCCCGGCGGCGAAGTTGGCCAAGCAAAGGAAGAGCGAGCGCCATGCCTCGACTAGTGCAGCGGAAGTGCGGGCATATGGCGGGCGTAGATAGAGATCAGCCTTCCCACGTTCGAAGTACCCCCAAGAAACCCATCATCCCGACTCCCAAGTCGAAGACAATGGTGGTGGGTGAGTGGGAACACGAGAGAAAACGCGCGTCGCGTAGTTCATGTGGCTGCGAACGGGAAGCGAGAGAGGCCGGAGAAGATGGCGTGGGTGGTCGGTCGATGGTTGAGCATCTTCAGAGAAGGTTGAGCGTGTGATATATTTATCACTAAATGGTTGGATAATTTCGTCATTTCACAACGTATAATAAATAAACAAAATATTTATTCTATATATGTCTTCTTCTTCTTTTTTCTTTAATAGAGAAATTATATATTATAACCGTCCATTTAACACCCCTATTCTATATTTGTCTTTAAACATTTTGGCTGTGTTCTAAAATAAAATTTTTCGTTGGTCATCAAACAAAAGAAATACAAATTTAAGATTAAGTCTCATTAAAAGATATGTTTGACCCGTGAATTCTATATGTTCTTTTAAGTTAAATGACTTTCAGAGGGTGATTCTTGCACTTGTGAGCCCTTTTTATAATGATATAAACATGTATTGATCATCGTCAATCCAAGAAAACGGTTGCGCTTTAATAGATTTTACATCTTATACCATGTTGAAACCAACATTTTTCCTTCTCGTTGTTGCTTCTCCAAAACGGCATGTCCCTTTAAAGAGGAAGCAACTAATTGTACTCAACAATTTCTAGATGCATATCTCTAACGGAGAAATTGGTTTACGTCAATAAATCTTTCAAATTCAAATCTCCAGAGAACTATCAAGGAAAAAAAAAAAATCGATCAGGTCTGAATGATTTAGACTGCATCTAGAACCGAACTGATTATCAATGATTCACTAGGAATTGGACTAGTGCTTACCCATAGATAGTATGTTTGAATGTAAGGAATTTGTACAACCAACTAAGATCTTTGGTTTTACGTACCAGTGAAAATGATTTTCCTGAATAAGTCAATTGAAAACTTTAGTTGTGGTTATAGAAATTTCTAGGAAGAGTTTAACTAAACGATGCAAATATTTTTTAACTGAACACTGGTCGCGAAAGTCCATAAGTGTAGAGAGCAAAGCTCAAGCCATATGTGTTCTTGTTTTCTTCAACTAGTTAATTGATAACCTTCTACCATGTCTTTATTCATATAAAAGAAAATACTTTTAATACCTTTGCTAAGATTTCAAGCAAAGTTTAGAGTTCCGAGGCATTGGAGTGTACTATATCTGTTTTTGTTCAAGAATCTAGCCTTGCGCAAAAATAGAATTCCGAGAATACAACCCTTTCGATGTCTTGCCGAAATAATTCATGCTTAGCACATCAACAAACACAATAAAGTGATCCAAATGCTGCATCTTCTCGATAGTCTCTTTTATGTGCATTCTCGATAGCGTTGACTTATGTGCATTCATCACTACGTGGAAAGAATAAAAGAAACTCTTGAGCTCTAGTCGAGCTCTCGTTTTTACTCGAACCAGTCACATGCCAGTAATAAAAACAAGGCAAAGATCAAATTGCAGAGAGGACGAGCAGTTAGTAGTCTCTCTTCCACAATGGTCCAGAGGAACTCTGCTGCTTCTCTGTGCGCCGTATTGCCAGGGTACCCTTGGATCTATCACCACCTGATCAACGGCTTCCGATGAATTCTCCACGGGTGGCTTAAGAGGCCAAAAATTTCCATTCCTAGGGATTAAAGATGCTGGCAAGTTCTCGTCATGGCGCCATCCCTGACCTCGGTTCTGTGTGCTTGTCTGTCAATCTATGCCTCGACCCACTTGACCTCAACCCCTCAAGTTTAAAGGAGTCTTACTTGGCAGGGGAGCAAGAGTTAGTCCTTAGGTATCAAGAACTCTCTGGGGACAGAATCCATGTCCACGTAACAATTTTTGGCTTTAGCATCAGCACTCCGCGCAGCCCAGTCATCAAACTGAATCAAAGGTTAGCATTTCCCATTACCTAATAAGAGTAAAATACACTAAAACAATCACAATCTGTCCTCGTAAGTGACAAATGAACAGGACACGGAGTTGGCCATAAAGACAAAGGTATACAACAGGGCTGATGAAACCATACCTTAGATGCTCCTATATACCGAGTAAACATGGGCTTCGTGTGGTAAGAGACAGAACCACCTCAGTGGGATTCCTGACCATATGTAATATCACAAATTAAGGTCTAAGCAATGGATCTCTGTAACATATTTAATCATGTTACTTGACCAGTCTCACTATCGATTAGGCGTTCTTGGTAACAGTAATTGGAAGGGACATCATGGATTTGTTAATGCATCCTATACTGAACAGACAACAACATTGTTGCGCAATCCAGCTTGCTGAAACAGAAACAGAAACATCGAGCAGCACCAAGAGAAACGGAAGGAAGAACTGCCACCTGATTGGCCTGCAATGCCTCATCAATGACTGCCATTTTGAAACCATGAGAAAGGCGAGAGAATAAATTTCTACCACTGCTTGACAGGGTAGTGAAGACAATCTCAGCTTCATATGAGATCCATTTATCAAAGAAGCAGAAACATTTTCTTGAACTATATGATGTGATTTGCATATGGATTGATGGATCTAAATTGCCAATCACGCCTTAATGCTACACTTAGTATCATATGGGAATAAATTGACTCATCTGAATTCCCATCGTTGAATCATGCTACATTTTTCAACATCCTCCAAAGATACTACCCAGCAGAATTCCACTTCGCTTTTACTAACCCTTGACGACAGAAATGCCATGCAACTCATGCATACATATAATTAGCATTACATTGATCAGATTTTGGTTCTTCAAAAACCCCAATTCTCTATACCATCCCCACCACGAGACTCAAGAGGGAATGTGACATCCTGAAATTCAAGCTCTTTATGGGATAAATGAATGTGAATTTTGCCAATGCATTGTTGGTTGATCTCACTCGGAATTGATCACTCCTGAGATACTAACCTTGAGGGGAAAGGCTAATGAGGACAAAACTCGTACGACTAAAGAACTTGACTTGGGAAAACGACTTGACCGTGAGACTTGCGTGAGGACGATCCTGTAGATAGGCAGGCTGATTTCAAGGATCACTAGAAGTCGATTCGCGGATAGAACATAATGGAATGACGAGTGATTTCGTTTACTGTTATGGAGCCCGTGAACGACCCTATCTCGATCCTCAGTAATTGTGTACTTTGAAATAAGAATCTATCATCCGCAATTTCATGTAGTCAATGACGTCCATGTGTCGAGATGTCTTGATTGTGGTTTGGCACGAGTCGGTTGCGCATGAATCCTCAAAGCCGCCCATCAGTCTGAGTTGTACCCAAAATGGCATTGGGCGAAATTGACATAGCATGAGAACTAAAGATTGGACTTCGAATTATCGGGAATGTCTGGGACGAACTTTGGATGATGCGACTTCGATAGTCAACAATGCCAAGCAAGCCAAGTGTGGGGAAAATCCTGGCCCCGCTTCACCAGCATCAGACCTGTGTGGCTCCAACTCTGAATCGACGGGGTCTAAGTCCTCTGGATCCGAGTGACGGTAGGATCGAGCCTGAGAGTTCTTTTTGGTGTACAGATTGGTTTAGCCTAGACTAGTCTCTTTTTGGTCTAGCTTAGAGGATGGATCAGCCCCTCTGTTGGGCTTGTAAATTAGAAATGATCCTCCGTAGGTTAATCCAATATAAAAATGTAAAAATGTATATATATATATATATATATATATATATGAGTAGAGGTTGTGTTTCTGTTGTTCATCTCACTATCCCTATTTGATTGCTTGATTGTCTGTTGATGGGGAAATGGTTCATTTTCCGCTTGCGCATAATGAAAGATTAAAAATGAAAGGGGTAGCGATGAGTCCTAGGACATCGCTTTCTATCGACCAAGGAAGGGATTGTTGCGTGCCCGAGGTTCGGGGCGTGACAGGAAAGCAACTCACGAGTGTTGATTAGCACAAATTGTCATCTTCCCAATTGCGTGCGACACAACTTACTCCGGCGGAAGAGACCAAAGAGGGATAGATGAACTGTGCAGTGGACTGAGAGGGGGCGTAAAACCACCGTCGGAGAAAGTAGCGGCGGTGCCCTCGAATTGGCTTCCAAATGTGGCCATCTTTCTGTTTTGTTTCTTCCTTTGTTTTTTTTTTTTTTTTTTTTTTTTTCACTTGATCAAGAGGGAATTGTTTCCATTGTTGGTTCATTCGATCCTCGGATTTTTTTTTCTTGTTATGGAGCTTCTTTTTCCGTCTGTTTCTTGATGTACTTCCATAAGATTCCACGAAAGATTTCCTGGGTTTTCTCGCGCTTGGGTTTCAACGTTACTCGTGAAATCTTGTTCAACCCACTCTTGGTAGCAACAACACGGAGAAGATAGTCTATTGCGGATACAGTTTGAGGCTAAAGACAAGAAATTCCGATTTTTTTGGCCCACCGACCGTTGTCTTTAATTTCTCGGTCAAGTGGGCACCATTTGCTAGTTTTCGTTGATCAAAAATAATTTTGAGTTGTTTAAGTGGACACATCGACTTCTAATGCTCAATTTTTTGGGTAAACATCACAAAAAATCTCATACTATTCGCACTGTGGCATAAATACCCAAAGTTTTTTTTCATGGAAAATTTTTGCAGCATTTGTAACGATACAGACGATTAGGGGTTGCTCACAAAGTATTCAAAGAGATTTGTCAAGGGTGGCGTGAAATTGCATAAAGCTGCATTTGACATCTTGATGGAGTTTGCTACGAAAGTAGGTGAGAAACACTCACTCTGTCTCCCTTTGCTGCTCTCAACCCCTTGTCCCTTGGCAATTTTTGTTTTCCATTTCTTCGCACAAGTAGTTTTTTCATCCAGGTCCCGCCACTTACTACAAAAGATGGGATGTGCTTGAATATATTCTTCTTTGGCCATTTTTTCCTTTCTGGAGATTTATGTGATGTTGGACAGGTATGAGACAAAAGATGGGATGTGCTTGAATATATTCTTCTTTGGCCATTTTTTCCTTTCTGGAGATTTATGTGATGTTGGACAGGTATGAGATCTTCTATGAAAGGTAATCTAGTAGCCTGAAGTTGAGTCTATAACATCCTTTTATTTCAACCTATTGAAGGTATCCTTCTTCGTTAAAGTTCAAATCTGAAAATGAAAAAAAAGATAAAAGAAAAAAGGAACCTGTTGGAACCTGGAATTGATCTTGGAACCTGTGATGGGGTAGATTCTAGGTTCTTAATTCTGACGGGTTGGTTCTAGATTCAAAAAAATGAGGAACCTGTATCTAATGGTAGGTTCCAAGTTCCAGATGACACCGAACCAGAACCGGGAGCCGCTCACCCCTTTTTAGGTTCTAGGTTCTTATGCACCTTTTTAGTTTTTAACCTGCCGACCATTGTTAGACGGGTATATATATATATGAACACCCGAACACCTGTAAACTTGAAACTTCCGCAAAATGTACGCTGGGATCCTTAAACTTTTCCTTGCAAATTAAATTCTTTTTTTTTTTTTTTCGAATTGATTTAGAGACGCACAATGTCACGCCCCGATCCTCGGGCACGCACACATCTTTCTCAATTGGTCGATTTTATAATGCGATATCCCAGGATTATGTATCGCGACCCTTTCATTTATTAAGCATATGCGAAAGCGATTATAAATCTCCGTACAAGTAAATCGATGGGATAGAAAAGCAAGACCATATTTTTCATATTGAAATTTATAACCAAACTTTTATACAAAACACAAACCAAAATACTTCACAACTTTTTACTCTAACTCTATTCACATCAAAATGGAGTTCACAAAAGAAGATGGAATCTCAATCTATCCGAGTCGTATTCAAGATCCCTCTCGGTATTATCTTCTTCTTCTAAAAATCCTTCGCAAATTCCTCCTCCTCAGCTCCTCATCAGGATCCTGAAATGTTGTCCCATAGCCGGGATATACACTACTCGGTTGCCTAAGCACAGCACGAGTCAAAGGACTTACCTTGCTTGGCCTCAGATTCAACCTGCAATTCAAGGTTATATACGAACGCTTCATAAATCATAACGAACAATCAATCAAATCACGACAATCTGATCAAATCATTGATCAATCGAACTAGTCGATTACATGTCAGACGAACCATTCTAGGTCATTGATTCCACACCATATAACCTCCCATCGGGCACTTGGTCACAGAGCCACATCAATACTCTCAGGCAACAAGTTCGCCAAGGTGACGTATCCACTAGACAATTGCGTGTGTTCTTTAAGGCACCGTTTTCGCCAATGATATCCCAAATCACCGAACCACACATGCCTACAACGATTTGTTCAATAGACAATTGCGTGCGTTCTTTAAGGTGCCATTTTCACCAATGATATCCTTAATCACCGAACCACACATGCATGTAATCATGTATTCAATAGACAACTACGTGCGTTCTTTAAGACGCCGTTTTCGCCAGTGATATCCCAAATCACCTAACCACATATGTCCATGATGGGATATGTACTAGACCAGTTCGTGCATTCTTTAAGGCGCTATTTTCGCCAGTGACATCCTTAGTCACCGAACCACGTAAGCCCATACACCGTACCTGATCGATCCAAGCCCAAAGTACTTCTGATTCACTCTCACCATTCTACTCACTTTACAACTCAACAAAGCATTATAAATGCTGAATAAACATACTTGGCCATTTACCAATCAATAATTCAATCTCAATCAATTCCAATCAATTTAGGGTAAATGCCTAAAATATCACAATTTATTTAATTCCATACAACTTAGAGCTCAAATAAATAAATGGACTACGCCACGACAATCAACACCAGATTTTGGTCGTCGGCCATCTCAACCTTAATTTCCGAAAAATAAATAAATAAATAATTAATTTCGAAATTAAATAATTAATATTAAAAATTCAATTTAGCTCAAAATAAAGCCCGATTAAATAAACAGACTTCACCATGGTCATCAGCATAATATTCCGGTCATTGGCCATCCCAGTTGAATTTTCGGAAAATAAATAATTAGTTAATTTAATTCCGAAAAATAATATTTAAATACTAAAAATTCCACTTATGCCCGAATTGTCAAATTGAAGCCCGATAAAGGGTTAGAAAAATCCCGAGCTACCCTCAATAAATAGTAGACCATGTCTACTTGCTAAATACACATTCAATTTGTCTAATTTGCATCACAATTAACTAATAAACACTAATCTAACCACATAAACCTAATTAATTAAAACTAAACAACCATTAAGTATAATTAGCCCACTAAGCAAGGATTAGTGAGGTTACTCATCGGAATCGCGTGCAAGTTGGACCAATCCGATGGGGATGATGCGAGGAACGATAAATCTCATAGCACAGCTAGGGTTTAGGGCCCGGAAACGCCTCAAAAGCGAGCCCGAACCAGCCGGAAACCCACTCGCTGGGTTGCTATTCTGGGGTGGCTGAGGCTGGTCCGATGGCTAGGGTGGTGAGGCAAGGTTAGTGGAGGGCGCGGGAAGCTTCGGCAGGTCCGAACGGTGGCCGGAGATGGCCGGACGGGGCGGAACAAGGGTTGAGCAGAGGCCGGATAGCACGGGGGAGGGACGGCAGCGAGCGGTGGACGCGGGGCGTGCGCAGATGGCGGGACAACGGCCTGGCGGCGAGCTGTGGCGATGCGTGGGCGGCGACAACGGCCGGCTGCTTTGTCTCGGCAAGCTACCGCTTCCGTTCTTCTTCGCCCCGGTTCGCACGAAGGAGAAGCGGGGAGGGGGATTCGGTCACGTGGGGGAGTGGGGGAGAAGAAAAAGGAGAGAGAGAAGGTGTTTGAAAAGTCAAAGAAATGAAAAACAAAGAGGGAGACAGCTAAGGGCCTGCATGTTTTCGTTCTTTTTTTTTTTTTTTGTTTATGAACAAAAAATGTGTTTTTTTGTTCCCGGGAACAAAAAAAGAACATAAACGCGTTTGTTTGCGTTTTTGTTCAAAATCAGATTTTTTGTTCCCGAAACACAAAAAGAACGGAAATGAGAAACAAAAAAAAATTGTTTCTTGCTCGAAACACTTTTGAAGAAACAAAAATCATTTCTATAATTTTCTTCTTCTTCTTTTCTTCTTCTTTTCTTCTTCTTTTTCTTTGGCCGGTCGCCGGCCGTTGAGGGCGGCGATGCCGTCGAGGGTCGGCAACCTCACCGGAGCGTCGCTGGCCCCGGCGAGCTCGAGCTCACCCAAATCCGGCGAGGCCGAGCCTCGCCGGGGCCAGCAACGCTCGGCCTCGCCGGATCGGGCAAGGCCGAGCTCGCCCGCCCACCGGCGATGTCGAGCCTCGCCCAACCACAACGAGGCTTGGCCTCGCCGAGGGCCGGCGAGCCTCGCCGTGTCCGGGGCGAGGCTGTCGGCCCCGTCGCGGAGTCCCCGCCTCGGAACCGGCCAAAAGAAGAAAAAAAAAGAAAAAAAGAAAGGAAAAAATGAAAAATAAAATAAAAATATTAAAAATTAAAAGAAACAAAAAAAGAATATAAAATCTACCAAACGTGATTCTATTCATTTTTATTCCCGGAACAAGTTTACCAAACGCATGTTTTGGTCAAAAATTGTTCCTCGGAACAGAAATAGTTTTTTTTTTTTTTTTTTTTATTTCAGTTCCCTGGAACAATTTTTGAATAGAAATGTTACCAAACGCACCCTAAGAGGAGAGGACAGTCGGTCGGTGGGGGGTTTCTCGCACGAGGGGAGGGGAGAGGAGAGAGAGAGAGAAAGAGAAAAAAGAAAAGAGAGGGAGAGAGAGAGAGAAAGAAAATAAAAATAAAATAAAATAATAAAAATAATAAGATATTTATTTATTCTTATTACCATTATTATTTTCCATTTCTCTTTCACTTTTTAATTTCTTCCGATCTTCAATTTTTCCTCCGATAATTTCTTTCCCGAATTCGGATTCATCAATAAATTGACGGATGATGAGACAGGATCCTAAAAATGAATTGTGACACGCTCAAATATTTGATTCCGGAAACCAAATTAAATTTCATGGTTAGAATCAATCAGAGATGATTTTAGCCCAATCCAACTAATTAGGTAGTTTTTAGGGATTTTACCGTAGATACATCCCTTAACGGTTTCACCCAATAGGTTAGTTAACTCGTGAGTGATCAGCTCTGAGAAAAATGACCATAAGCACGTTGACGAAATGCCCATTTTACTTTATCGAAACATGATCGAATTTCAGGATGTCACACACAACGCACGCATGGTCTTTAATCTGTGGCATCCTACAAACAAACCAAATGGATATCTATCTAAAAGTTTCAAAGTTCGAAGCCTAAGCCACACCAATCAGCCATAGCCTATTCAATTTCCACTAAATTTGTGTTTGGTACAATGAAAATGGAATGAAATAACTTTCTATTTATTAAGTTTACAGGATAGATACAATGAAGGTTCTTTTGCTTTGTTATGAGAAATGTATCGTGAAAATAGAATGGGATATTGATTCTAATGAATTTAATACAATATACAAATACACATTATAATTCATTTAGAAAAAAATTATCCTAAAATCACAGTTAACTTATGAAAATTCGTGATAATAATTAAAAATACCATTAATTATGTCGTTAAAAACCACTATTTTATTATAGAATGATTGTTATTGTCATATTTTTAGATTGATGAACAATAAGCATAATTGTAAAACATTTTTAATTGAGGGTCAATACTACAAAAAACTTTTAACTGATATACCTATGATAAATTTACCCAAAACTAATTTTTTTATTATTAGAAATCCCAAATTGATACGTATATATGACAAATTTATTCTAAACTAATTTTTTTACCACTAAAAATCTCAAACTGATACATTTGTGCAATTTACCTTCCGTTAATTTTTGTTAAATTAGATTAATTTTATGAGAAACTATAAACTAGTAGAGATGTAACAAATGATGGGTAAAACCTCAAATTGGTACACCTGTCAACTGCCATATTATATGTCATCCAGCTTAGCAATATGATAGTAAAATTTAATGTAAACTAATGGAATGTAAATTAGTTACAGATATACTAGTTTGAAATTTGTTACGTTGAAAATGTTAATTTGAGGTAAATTTGTCATAGATGTATCAATTTAGGATTTTTCATGATATTAACACTTAATTGTATAACTAGCTTTAGATTTAACTACCATACTCTAACCCCTCTCCCTCGCACGCTTTGAAAACACTCATTTAGTCTATTTTTTGGAAGATAGAGGGAGATTCTTGTTGGAGGATGTGGCCAAATGATAAAATTGGATGGAGGACAACGTCCAAGGGAAGGCAATGACCCACCACGAGCTTACTGCTCTCAGTCAGTGAAGGCGATGACTATCTTCACAATCACGGCATGATGCGTAATGCACTTGGAGTTCGTTACAGATGAGCATCAAAATTAAAACGTAATTTGTCTTCCTTTTCTATTAATGTTTTAGGATATCGTTACGTTTTTCTGCACATTATGATCTCACTAGTAAATATACATGCGGATGCTACGGGACAAAAAAAAAAACCAAAAGGACCAGATAGACAAATGACATTTGATGTTTTACTGTAATATTAACTTTTTTTTTTTTGGTAATTTTGACAATTTTTTAAATAGTAAACAGTGTTAACCACTGGGATTCGCCCCAGTGGCCACCCTTCCAACATGGAAGGGGGAGGTGAGGGGTTCAAATCCCCACCTTCTCAGGGGGGAATGGGGGTGGGGACGCGTAAGTTTCAAGAGTGGGTTTCGACTCCTACGCCTTGCAAGAGGCAGGGCAAAAGTTTGAGAGTGAGTGTAGAGTAGGAATACAGTATGACTGACAAAAAAAAATAGTAAGCAGTGTTGCCTAATTATCATTTATTTTTGCTAACAAAATGCGACAATAAAATATGTGATGTCTTGTGAAGTTTTCATCATATAATGATTGATGACGATTCGAGATATCAGCACTATAACATTTGATGACAACATTGAAGTGGTGACCTCATCTTCTAAGGTTCACCGATTTAAATATATTCTTAAATCTGATGTCAAGCAAATTTTTAAGTATTAATTTGAATGAAATTCAAAGTGGAAAAGGAATTTTAAGCCTTAAAAAAAAGGACACCTAAATGGATCGATGAGGAAAAATAAAATAACATCCGATAATAATGTCTAGATATTACCTTTTTATCTAACACAAGAACATGTGACAATTTGATTGTTCTGGAATTTTATTAGAAAAAGGACTGATTGAGGTAAATTTAAGTTAAGCTAATAAATGGACACAAAAATGGATCAAAAAGAAAGAAAGAAAATAAATAAAATAAATTTTTCTATAAAAATCAATGAGAATTAAAAGTATGCAAAAGATAACAAATACAATAATTTAAGATAAAAGGTAGAGAAATCTTGACAAAAAAAGAAAAAAACCAATTTGGTGGGGTGGCAGATTCGATTCCTCGCGCCCCCATCCCCACGGACCGGGTGCTTTTATCACCGTGTCATGCATTAATTGCCTTACAATATGCGACGTCTATATAGTATGTTTGTAGAAAAGTGAACATTGTGCAAGCAATTGTTTACCGACACGTGAGGAATCAAAGTAGTTGAACTGCACAACCTCATGAAATTTTGTAATTAGGAACTTCAACTTTTATGTTTGACGCTCAGCTTTGCGTAGTGAATATGATAAGAAATTATAGTATGCTCTATAATTATGATTACGTGATGACTAGGGTCAAAAAATAAAATGTAAGAAAGCTTTTTAAATTGTTGGAAAATGATAAGGTGTTAGTGACTGTCGTCCCATATTAGAATTATTTTCTATTATGAACTATATTAGAACTTCTCACACGCAACAATTTCAAAAGTAACTTAATTATTGATGATTGTTTTGGATGGGTCGGTTGCAAATAAATGTTGGAGCCATAGTATCAAAAGTGCATGATTTGTCGATAATAATATTATTTATGTCTTTAACCTTTTTTCTTGGACTCGAGACATTCTCACCCATTACATGTGGTAAGAATAAAACAAAATAAAATAATATACTTGACATCTAAAGCAATGAGAGAGAGAGATTAACCTTTTTCTTGGACTCGAGATATTCTCACCCATTATATGTGATAAGAATAAAACAAAATAATATAATATACTTGCAACATATGAAGGAGAGAGAGAGAGGGGGGGGGGCAAGGGGCAAGAGTTAAATATTATTTTACAAAAAATTTTACTTTTGGTCCCTATACTCTTATTTTTACTTTGTTTTCTAATCAAGCTCTTATACTTTTAATTATCTAATGAGATCTTCCTATCGCAATTTTTTTAATTTAATTAAATCCCTTGGACACCAAATGTGGCCAAATCTAGCTGACATGACCATCGAGTGATATCATAGTGAGTATGACGTGATTAAAAAATTTCCAATATAGACATCCACATGAGCGTCAACAATGGGTAATGAGTCATACTTCAATACCGTCTATATAGGCTATTTTTTTCACACATGCATCCATGTGTGCGTCCATATATTTTTTTCACATCACACTTTGGAGTCATTTGATTTTGTGTTAGATAGACTTGATTTGAAAATTTGTGAAACTAGAATTGCTTCATTGGACAAACTAGATGTACACAAATTTGTTTAGAGAAAGCATGGAGTATGTAGACGATAGATAAGATTTTTCGTCCACTTTATGTGAGGTTTAGAACTGTTAATGCATTTTATTGCCATTTATTTCTTTTTGAGGTTTTGAAATACATGAATGTTATTTTTTATATTCTAATTATGTGTAGATTCAACTTTTAATTCCCTTGATTGAGAGAAAATTATAAACTATGCAAGATATGTTAGAAATTACACAAAAAAATCGTTAACCATGTGGGTAAATACTTCAAATAATAGAGTGATATTTATTTCATTGGCAAATACTTGTAAGTTGAGTGACATTTCTTTTATAACTAAGAATGCTGCCCACTTCATTGAGATTTGCTTAACGTAAATATTTTTCTTTAGATATTTGGGTTGCATACGGAAAAAATTACAAGCTTGGTGAAGAAGTTGCTAACCTAATAAGGGGGTGACGGTACTTTTTGTTGATGAAAGTGTCTACGAGGGCTGACCACCGGGCCATGTCGGCCCAAGCGTGTGCCTGGGCCCCTTTTTTTACGCTAAATTATAATATTTGAAAAAAAGTACCGAGTTAAATTTAAAAATTGCGATATTAAAAAAAATTGCATGACATTGAAATACAATATTTGTTTATGCAATATCAATAACAATACATTAAACATTTAAAGTATGCGGCAATAGTATACTATAAAATTATTTAAAACTTGATATTAGGAATAATACGAACAGCTTGTCGTTCGTCCAGCTTGATCCACGTAACCAAGACAGTAGACACAGCAAAAAAGACAGGTGGCTTGTCCTGTAATATTCATGGTCAACCCTGCTGGCTTGAAGAAGGAATCACTGTGGGAAGCACCGAAGGGTCAAAAGCACGTTACTTAGAAAGTACTCCCGCAAGCAATTTCTCCTTTTTGCAGCTTTGGGACACCGCTTTGTATGACTCAATCAAGAGTTTGGGGAATCGTCTAGCGAAGTAAGCATATGAAATATCATAATGCACTTCGACCTGCGAGAATCATCAAAGCAACAACAGATATGAGCCTTACATGCATGCAGCTGTAGATATCACCACTGTTCCAGAGAGAGAGCGAGAGAGTACCTTAAACCATTCTGGAGCTTTCTCGAGTTGGTTGAACGCATTTCGCACGAATATCAATAAGTCTCCGACACAACTACCGTCATAGGGCTTGCGTCTGTGAAGACGTAGGTCGTCCATAAGACCTTTATCTATTTTCTCTATCCAATTCCCATCGAAAGCCAATTGCGCAATGTTGGCCAATGCTTTGAGAAAATCTGAATTGCCTTCTTCCGATTCTACTTCATTGCCGACGTCATGAAGGAAGGTCAGTCTCATTTTTGAACTCCAAAAAAATGGATGGTCCAGCACCTCCAATTCCGTTGGCCTGCTTAGTCATAAAAAGTAATTTACTATTGGCCCAACATTTCCAAGAAATCAATTACATGAACAATACTGAAAAGACCGACTACTTGAGTTTAAAAGCATCGCAAGTTTGGGATTCGCGCAATCTTTAAAACAATAAAAATTGCATTAGCTCAATAAAGAGTAATCAAAATGTCTGAAAATTTGCATGCACTTCACAACTCACAAGTCCAGGATGAAGGCAGTAGTTGTTTCACTGCAACAAGAACCTACGAATTATTTACTCAAAAGTACCTTAAACTAGCAATCTAATCATCCTGTCCCTAGGATTCGTGCCATATGCTAAAACCCCCAGAATCTTCATACGAAATTCTCTTCGGTGCACGTATAGCAAATCTAATACTGCACTAGGAATGACTGGAATTTATTTGTTCATGGGTGGGTGACAAACTTATAACCATAATAACTGGGCTTCCAACAATGATCATCCTTCATTGGAATATCACAGTTGTCAAAGGCATTTAGGTTTTCACATGGTCAACCTTTTCTTCGGCTTCTATTGTCAATTGACAAAAGAAATGAGTGGTTTCAAAACATTTTTTGCTCATCAAGTGGAGCCCCACAACAGGACAGATATAAGCCATGTTCGACGAATTTGAGGCCACTTTTAATACTCATTAGATTAAATGATCCAGTAAAATGAGATTCAGTCAACCAACAATGGCTCTAAAATCTATCAAATGGCTGAATGTAAATGGTAGTGATGCAAATTAAGGATGCCAAAAAACTCACCTCAAATCGGGATCTTGGTCTAGTAAACGCGAAATAAGATCATGAGCTTCTGGCATGAATTCCACCCAAGAAAGGTCCTTTATGTCGCGATCAATGTTGAAGTCAAGTTCTATAGGTTTACCAAATGGATGTTTTCCACGAGTGACACAAAAGAACAAGACACAACCTAAACTAAACATATCCACTTTTTGCGTTTTGCGCCCACCAGAGAGAGCTGTTCGGTGCTTGCCATCCCGTGATTCCACAAACTGCAAGAAAAACATCGAAGATCAATAAAAGGGCCCTCATCACTTGGACCATGTATAGATGGATATGATAGATTCACCAATCAAAGAAGGGACTATTAAATCTCCACAAACTTTACCACAACATACGAAGCAACACAAAGCAACCTAACTTTCAGCATTACATTCTTCTTTAAAAGTAGAGATTGCTCAAATGAGTGAAATTATAGGTTTGAAATTTTTGGCCAGGAATCTGAAGATGATTTATCACTGTATAGATTCAGATTATGCACGGATCATTCTCTAAGAAAAGAAGATCAAGGGTCTGGATAAAGCTACTATGAGTACTTACCAGTAGCATGATTTCCCAAGGAAGATTTATCTTTCGAAAGGCATTTGCTAATTCCCATATCAGATAGCTTAGCATCAAACGAGGGATTCTTAGCAATCAAGACATTTTAAGGCTTTATGCCCCAATGGATCATTCCCAAGTTATGCAAATGGCTGAGTCCTGGTACCACATCGCTGCATCATAATATAGAGAAGACATCATGACTTAAATCAACAATGTATCTAGAACCAAATAGTAGCCTCACCACATGAACACATTAGATACCTATACTAAGCCATATGAAATTAAGGAATTTCTCTAACACGCTAAGACCTAGTAAGGGTGCCAGAAGTACACTCGAGGTTAAAGAAAAACCTTTTGCAGGTTCTTTACGTAAACTTTACAATGAAAAATTCACTACAAAATTTGATCACCATATCAATCACACCAGCATTTACCAATTTGAGTGCATGAGGATTCTGCAGCATTCACGAATCAAAAAGAAAGAAGGTTTACTGATGTTATCAATATAGAAAAATCAATGGATTTATCACTACGTAATTGATGACACCTAATTGATTTCAATGAGAAGAAAACTGAGAGTTTAGCCTTGATAGTGGGATTGAACTTATCCTATAACTCTAGAAAGGAAGCTGCAAGGTTCAAAACTCAGCCCACGATGTTGATCGTATTAGGATCACCACAGTCAAGGTAGGGGCCTAATAATTCCCTGTATCATGCATCACTTTGAAGTTTTTGCAAGAGAGCTATTGAGTCCTTCCACTAGCACCCGATACCCAATTGAGCTAGTAAAGAAGAGTACATGAAGGTAGTGATCTTGGACCATATTGACATAAATTCAAAACTATAACCGCTGCCTCCCATTTAATGCAGTGATCCAACATGGAAAAACTGAGTTATGAGATACGTGTAACGCTAGAACGCTGAAATTTGTCAACAAAACCGAAACATTAAGTAATGTGGCAAGCGGGGAGTAAGAATGTAGACAAGCGGATCATATTCAGTACCAGATCTGAGTGAGCTACAACAGGTATTGATACACCTAGCAGCATTAGTCTAATTAGATTAACTTAAATTGAAGTAAGCGCTAGCTTGGGATTTGGATGCTAGGTTACTCTCAATCAAACTTACTCAATTACACTCACCGATTACTCGCCCACACTGAGATGGATCCCAAATGGATGAGAGCTTTCTTCCATTCCTGGAGGGTCTTTGGGTCTTCCTGTCTATGCCTGGCGATAGCCTTTTCAAAATCGGAGGATCCTTTTTTTACGACCGTTGGCGAGACGTTGAAGAAGACCGGCATGATGATCTGGCCCGTCGTCTTGTGGCACTTGTGGCACTTCACAATCTGAGCCAGCTTTGCGCGGCACGACATGCTCGACAGATAGTTCTCTCGGACAGATCGGAATGGCGATCTTGGAATGCCTGATCGCTTGGGTAAGCGACGGCCCTTTCTCCTCTCCCACGGCAAGTTGGTCATCATCCCTTAACACGCTGATCTCCGCTTGGCGGAGGCTACGGTAAAGATGATCCACAAAGTCATTGCAATCATCCTGTCCGCTGAAGCTCAAAAACACATCGTTTTCTCTTGTTTCGGAGGAACCTTCTCCACGATTGCGAGAATCCTGGATGTCCATCTTCTTTCGAAACGAAATCAGTTTTCGTCCCTCTTCCCACTCTATTTCAAAGATCCCTCTCCCAGTTTCATACCCAGGGGAGTAGGCGTACGAAGCGGCTAGGAGAAGGAGGAGAAGGGGGCTAGGTTAGGGTTTTGGAAACTCGTCAAGGAAAGGAAGGAATCGGGCGAGACGATCAAAATCCGCCATCGAAATCAGAGAATGAAGTGGGGGAGCAGTACCTGTCCGTTTGCTGTAGCTGGTTGGGGGATTTTTGAAAACCAGTCGGAAAAAGTCCGCGAGAATGCGAGGAAAAGAAGGGAGGGAGGAGGGAGACGAGAGGCGCTTCTTCTTTGGCTCCCGCCCAAAAAAAGAAACTTCGGAAGCGGTCCCTCGGATTCCTCTTATTTGCTATGCAGCCCCTCCTCCGGTCGGCGAACTCCAACTTAGGATTCGGTCCCTCGTTTTCCTCTTATTTCCGAACGGGGTCCCGTGACTCTTTATTAGTTAAGCATGACTCTTTGTTTGGGTTTGATTATGATATTGAATCCTACAAAAGATAGGTAACTATGTGACATCCCGATTTTCCAATTCTGGTTTCAATTAAATAAGTCGGGCATTTCATCTTCGCGTCTATAGCTTTCTTCTCTGAGTTGGCCACTCACGAGATAACTAGTCTATCAGGTGAAGCCGTTAAGGAATCTAAACGCAATAGACTTGAGAATTCGACCAGGAAACGACTGCTCGACCGTACTAATCTGCAAGGGTCATTACGGCACAGACCGATTAGAGACCGGAGATAGGTCGATTCAACAGAACCATGTAATTCAGTGTGGGTGATTCCACCTAATTGCACAATTCTTGTTGATCGGCACTAGACCGATTTCTCTATCGTTTTGGTACCCTGTGTCCGTATTTGAAACCTCGAGATTTCTACGACAATCGAGAGTCGCCAATGTGTCGAAGATGTATTTTGTGGCTTGAAAATAATCAACCACAGTCAATTGCACAGAAAATTCCTAAAAGCTACCCGGTAGATTAGGACGCGCTAAAGTCGCGCCAGATTGAATTTAACCGTGAAATTGAACCCGATTACAGAAATTGGAAGTTTTGTCAAGTCACAATTCATTTTAGGAATGTCGACTCATCTCCAAAAGATTTTTCTACAAACCGAGATTTTTGGCAGAAAAGCAAAGTAATGCCGTTTTGTTCGGAATTGTCGAGGGTCGTTTTGATTGAATCTTCGGGATGCAAGTTGGATCATTTGATGGGAAAAAGTCATGAGACGGACGAGGATACCTTGATGGATTTAATTGGGCTTCAATTGGATGTGTTTGGTTGAGAATTGGATGAAATTGATTGAGATTGAAGAGGGAAATGTAACAAATTCGTATGCCATGAGGGGAGAGCTATTTTGCACCTATTGGCAAGGTTGTGGAGGAAGCTTGAGGAGAGAGAGTGGCTGAGGTCATGTGATGTCATGGTGGGGGCAAAGCCAATGAGAGATTGGCAAGTGTTGAGCTCTAAAGAGCCCAAGGAGACCCCCCTTGCTAAGCAGCCTTCTTCTCCCTTAATTTGTGGCTTTCTCCATTATTGTTGAAAGAGAGAAGCTCAGCAAAAAGCCAGAGGAACCGAGCTCACCAGCCCCTCCATCGTCGCACGCCCGGAAGGCCATCGTCGGCCGTTTTCCTCCCTTGTTTTCTCCTCGTTCCAGTTTCTGCTCCAGCCGACCTTTCGCCAAAGATCCGAGTAAAAAGTTAACTTCCCGGTTGAATCAGTGAACGAGCCACCCATCGCCGCGAAGAAGACATCCAGCCCGTTCCGGAGCACCTCGTCGCTCGCGGAACGATTCTCCGATCGTCCCGTACGGCCGCCCGAAGCCGCCGCTCGCCGGACCGTCTGGACTCGCCCGGTTCCGCCTGTTTCGGGTTTTCTTGCTGTTTCGCCCCATTCCGACCATTCCTTTGCCCATCCCAACCTCCTACAAGATCCCCAAGACCCCCGGGAGCCATTGGTTGCCAACCACCCACTCGCCGGAGCTCCGATCGGCCCGTTTTCGCCGTTGAAGTTGCTGGTTTCTTCTCTGCAGTTCAGCCCAGATCAGAAGCAGAAAACCAGAAAGCCGTGAGGTCTTTGAGGCCCGTTTTCAGTGTCTTCCCGGCCTCCGTTGGTGTCGCCGCTTTGGGGTTTATCGACCGCCTTGGTGTCGTGGTCGCCGTGAACTCACCGGCGCGCAAAACCGGTGAGTTTATCCTCTAATTCTTGCTTAGTGAGTTAATGACGCTTAAGGGGTGTTTAGATTAGTCTAATTAGGTTTATGTGATTAAATTAGATTATTTTAATGTAAATTAGATTAGTTGTATGATTAGTTTAATGGATGTTTAATTAGGGCTAATTGTATGATTAAATTAGTGTAATCTTGTTTAAGCCCTAATTAATTATTTTTAATTAAATAATTATTTCGAATTTATAAATATTATTTTATTAAATTATATTATTATAATATAATATTTAATTATTTAATTTTCGGAATTAAATTTAATTATTTAATAATTTCGAAAATTATGCCGGGATGGCCTGGTCGTTAGAATTTCGCGACCGATCGCAGCGGTGCGGTCGGTTTGTGTTAATTGTAAGCTTAAATTGAGAAATTGAGTGATTGATGGTTATGGTCAATTATTCCAAAAGTGTGGAATTGAGTGATATTGATGAAGTTTTGGTATTTAACTTGAAAATACCCGGTGTTGGCTTTTGGCACCGTAATTGGTTGGTAGGTTCAGTTTGTATCGATTGATTGAATGTATGTTTATGTGGGGATTTATCCCAAAGTTGATTAGTGTTGGTTTTTGATGGGAAAATGACTGTGAGAGGTTGTGAGTTGAACCTAGAAAGCCATCAAATCTAAATTATGCCGAGTGGGGCCGTAATGCCACTACATATTACATTGCCGAGTGGGGCCGTAATGCCACTACATATGTATTGCCGAGTGGGGCCGTAATGCCACTACATATTACATTGCCGAGTGGGGCCGTAATGCCACTACATATGTATTGCCGAGTGGGGCCGTAATGCCACTACATATTACATTGCCGAGTGGGGCCGTAATGCCACTACATATAGACTTGCCTCGTAAGGCCGTGATTGAGAGTCGAGAATGAATAGTCGAATGACCGTGTGATATTTCGATGACATGTAATCGACTAAGTCGATTGATCGCTGAA
The DNA here is from genome assembly GCA_014182575.1 of Eucalyptus decipiens. Taxonomy (NCBI): domain Eukaryota; kingdom Viridiplantae; phylum Streptophyta; class Magnoliopsida; order Myrtales; family Myrtaceae; genus Eucalyptus; species Eucalyptus decipiens. The sequence continues at coordinate 28,333,005 of CM024611.1, read as the reverse complement.
TCGATCCGAGTAATTGAATTGTTTGGATGATGTGGTTGTCAATATTTATTGATTAAACTGACGTGCAGGAAGGAATTGAGGCGAGGTAAGTCCCCTGTCCTATTTGTGTGGCTAGAGCGCCCTGAGGCGTATTTTCTTCCTAATTGAGTTTTAGAGGGTAGGACTCGCTGAGACATTGTCTCATCCCAGTTTGGGGAAAATATTTCAGGTCTCTAGATGAGGGTCGTGGAGGACCGGAAGTCTTGGAGTTCGGAAGGTGGAGACTGAAGAATCGGCGAACGTGTCTGACAAGTTGGTCCTAGGACAGTTCCCTAGTTGTTGAGCCTTGTCTATTTTGTAGACAATCCAAAGTGTTGTATATAAACCTATGTGTTTATAGAAAGCTTGTTTGGTTGTGATTGATTGCCCTGCTTTTCTATCCCAAGTTAAATGTTGTCGGGAGATTTGTTTCGCTTCCGCATGTGTAATTAAATGAATGGGTCGGCGACACGTCCCGGGAAGTCGCATTTGAATCGACTGCAGTGGGATGTTCGCGCGCTCGGAGGATCGGGCGTGACATCCCCGTTTAAGTGGTATCGAGCGGGTCCGTGAATGGAGTGATAAGGTGCGATTGTTTGTGGGATAGTTAGTAGGAATGACTTTTATTTCATGTCGGTGCATGTGTCTCGATAGTTGTTTGGTAAATTGTTTGGCGTGGATCACTCGAATTCTAATGGGATTAGAATTGGGAAACAGGTCTCTGTAAAGATCCTGTAGATGAGTGATCAGGAGCAGAAGACTCCTAGAGAGAACCTTTAGACCAGTTACTCGGGGTGGTATGCCGACAGGGATCGGTACCCGAGGTGGTCGTGGCGAAGCGCCGGCTTAGACCAGCGCGTGTGTGAGAGTACCGCTGTAGGTCGGTACTAGTGTAGCAGCACCAAGCGATCCTAGGTTTGATGGGATCGTCCAGGCGCTAGTGTTCCTTGAAAGCTTGTTAGGTCAGTAAGCTCAGGATCGAGCCGCCGCTGTTGCCGCTGTTGCTACCGCCGCCAGTGTTGTCACTGTTGTTGTTGTTGCGCCTGTTGAGGCCCAAGCTAGAGTTGTGATCTGGGAGCAAGTCGTTGCATTCGAATCGAGGTTCAGATTCAGTAGAGATGGAAATCAGTTGAGGAATGAGTCTATGATCGTAGAAAAGTATTCCATTTCCGTCCAAATGGAAATGTGGGATGGTTAGGTCAGTAATGAATCAGAATGGAGTATGTCGTGCTGACGGAAGCCGACATGGATCAGCCCCGTGTTTTGGTAAGACAGGTGCTTGTTCTGTGTGTAACCAACAGGGTTACCTGGTCAGAAATGGTCTTAGAAAGCCGATGGGATTGATTGAAAGGAATGCGCCATAGAACGCATCGTGGGGTTTGTAGAGCAGGCCTTTAGTACAAGAAAGAGCGCATACTGTTATCTGACAGGAGATAGAAGACTCACTGATTGTGTGTCAAGTTTGAGAAAAGAAGTGTGAGTCGCCCTGGTGACCAAGTACAACGGGAGCATGCTTTGAATGTGGCCAGCATGGCCATTGGGATAGGAACCGTCCGTGTAAGTCCAAGAGGACTCGAGCATCGCTACCGTCGACATGACGCCACTAGGATGGCGAAAGGAATAGGAATGGATTGACCATGCATTGATCAAGGGAAGAATGTTTTTGAGGAGTTATTATCAGAGTAGCGCAGCTGGATTTTGAGTGAAGGTTGCAGAATTTCTGTTGTTGTATTAAAGATGTAGAAAGGGAATCACTAATTATAGTTGTACTTGATGGGTTTGCTTATATATGACTTGGAAGTCATTTATGAAAAGGTTTGGCTCGAGGAGCTTTCTGCTGTTATGAATCGTGGCAGTGATATGATTCAGTTGGTTCAGTTAGTGTGCGAAAGTTTTGAGTTATTAAAAGTCAGAAAGGACCTTCGATCCCTGTTGTTCGTCACTGAAGACGACCTGGTTCTGGTTGTAGGTTGCCAAATCTATATGGCAACTATAGTGGATGCGATAGTTGACGGACCAAGTAAGGAGAACTTAGTCGTGGTACAGAAGTTTTCTGAGGTGTTTCCTGAAGAATTGCCAAGTTTGCTGTCGAAAGGGAAATAAAGTTTGTGATTGAATTAGCAACCAGATTAGAGCCAGTCCTTAAGGCTCCTTACCGGATGGCTTTATCTGAGTTGAAAGAACTGAAGGTGGAGATGTAGGAATTGTTAAATAAGGGATTTTTACTTCCCAGTGCATCACCTTGGGAAGCATCAGTCTTGTTTGTGAAGAAGAAGGATGGTTTGTTGCGTTTGTGTATTGATATTCTCCAAGATCGACTTGAGGACGGGGATATCATCAGCCGAGAATCGGGAAGAAAGACATACCGAAGTTAGCATTGCGTACTTGATACGGTAATTGTGAGTTCACTGTATTAACGTTCGGTTTGGCAATCACTCCAGTTGTTTGTATGAATCTGATGAACAGAGTGTTCAAAGGGTACTTGGATCAGTTTGTGATCGTGTTCATTGACTTTATCCTAGTGCGTTCGAAGAGTGTTGAGGAGCACGAGAGACATTAGAGGATGATACTTCAGACCTTGAGGACTCTTGAATTTTACAATGAGCTTAGCAGATGTGAGTTGGATGACTCGTGTTGCGTTCCTAAGTTATGTGATTTTAGGAGAAGGAATCTCCGTGGACCCCGTCCAAGATTGAAGCGTGAATCGTTGGCCAAGATTGACTACAGTGAAAGAGATCAGAAGTTCTCCGGGTTTAGCAGAGTATTACAGAAGGTTCGTAGAAGGGTTTTCAGCTTTAGCGTCGCCGTTGACAAGATTACTAAAGAAAGAAAAGAAGTTCGTGTGGACAGACAAGTGCTAGAGTAGTTTTCAAGAGCTTAAGAAGAAGCTGACTACCGCACTTGTGCTGACCATTCCATCTGGTCTTGGAGGATACGAGATCTATAGTGATGCGTCGTTTAGAGGATTGGGTTGCATGCTAATGCAGCATGGCAAGGTTGTTGCATACGCATCCTGTCAGTTGAGACCTCATAAACTGAATTACCCGACGCATGACTTAGAACTTGCAGTAATAATGTTCGTTCTGAAGATTTAGAGATATTGTTGGTGTGAAGAAAGACTCTAGATCTTCGCTGACCATTAAAGTCTCAAAGTATTTATTCTCTCAGAAGGAATTGAATATGAGATAGCACTGTGAACCAGATCTTTTGAAGTACTATAATGGTGGTATCTGGTATTACCTTGGAAGGATGAAAGAGGTCACTGATGCGTTGAGTCGAAAGTCTTCATTTGTGCATATGTTGGTTAAAGTATGGACCTTACTTGAGAAAGTTCAAAATTCGGTTTTCAAATCTGAGGTAGGCCACCTTCGAATTTTATGGCCACCCTCAGAATTGAACCGGATATTCAAGTTAGAATCAGACGCTTCAAAGACTCGAAATGCAAAAGATCCTGCAAGAGGATACCGAGAAGAGGAGAACTGATTTTCAGATTTTTGAGTACGATTGAGTGTACTTGATGATACCGAGATTAAAGAAGAGATCTTATCGGAAACTTGTCCTAGCAGCTTCAGCATTATCCAGATAGTACGAAGATGAGTCCGAATTTGCATCAACAGGATTAGTAGACCGTTGTGAAGACAGATATCACTGACAGGTCCCAAGTGTCAGATGTGCTAGCAAGAGAAAGCACGGTTTTGCAATTCGAGAGGACCTTTGTAATCTCGAGATCCCCGTGTGGAAATGGGATGGTGTCACAATGGATCTTGTGACAGCTTATCAAAGAACCGAGAGGAGTAATGATTTGATTGGAATAGTGGTGAATAGATAGATGAAGTCGGTTCACTTCATCGCAATAGAAAATGACCTTGTTCCGGACAAGTACGCCGAGTTGTACGTGCGTCGAGAGTTCGTCTATTTGGAATGCCGGTGACGATTATTCTAGACCGAGACCCGAGGTTCATGGTTACCTTCTAGAGAATTTTGCGAGTGCTTTGAGAACGGTTACAATATAGCAATGTTTATCATCCTCGGACCGATGGCCAATCCGAGATGGCATTTCATCGGTGTGTAAATAATTTCATTTTGGGTAGTAATTGACAGATCGATGAAATCAGCCCACCTTGTGGCTGTGCGGAAGGATCTTGATTGGATTAGGCATGCGAGAGGTGCTTGTGCATCAAATAATTCGTTTGCATAAAGTGTCGTGTCGAGTTATGTCGATCTTGACCGAGGTTCCCGATTTCAAAGTAGATTAGTCGATAGTTCCTTTTTAGTCAGTGCAGAGCAGAGTGTTCAGAACTTCAGTTGGTTGAGTTGAGGTCAGAGATCAGAAAATCGCAGGTCCAGAGTTGGTTCAGAAGTTAGTGAAAGCAGTTGCAAATATCAGTGACAGATTAAGGACCGCTTAGAGCCGCCGGGAAAATTTACGCAGTTAAGTGTCAAAAATCTTTGAATTTTCAGGTTGAGAATCCTGTTCATCCTTGGATGTCGCCTAGGATAGGGACATCTCGAATTGTTAAGAAAGGAGAGCCGGAACTGTTTAAATGGTGGAATATTTCACGTTTGGGTTTAAATAGGAAATTTGGCTTTAAATGGAAAAAGAAAGCGGTTTGGGACACCGTCGGCGCCTCTAGCCGAGTTGGTATCCCGGATGAAGCCGCAGGTCCGAAGTCGGGAGTTCGAATCCCGACGCGGCAGTTTAGCCGCTTTGTGGAAAAAATAAAAAAAAAAAAAGAAAAGAAAAGAGAACCAAAATTTTTACAGTTTTCAATTTTTGTGAAGATGGACAAGTGCTTAGCCTTTTTGGGAATCAAGAATTGGTTTGGCCAATTTGGAAATGTTTCGTCGACACCGAAGATCTTGGATAGTAGTACGTAAAGAATGAAGGAGCAGAATTGATGAGACGACAATACCCCACCATTTTGAAGAAGAATTTTAATGGTTTAAATTTCGAGGACGAAATTTTTATAAGAGGGGAAGAGTTGTGACATCCCGATTTTCCAATTCTGGTTTCAATTAAATAAGTCGGGCATTTCATCTTCGCGTCTATAGCTTTCTTCTCTGAGTTGGCCACTCACGAGATAACTAGTCTATCAGGTGAAGCCGTTAAGGAATCTAAACGCAATAGACTTGAGAATTCGACCAGGAAACGACTGCTCGACCGTACTAATCTGCAAGGGTCATTACGGTACAGATCGATTAGAGACCGGAGATAGGTCGATTCAACAGAACCATGTAATTCAGTGTGGGTGATTCCACCTAATTGCACAATTCTTGTTGATCGACACTAGACCGATTTCTCTATCGTTTTGGTACCCTGTGTCCGTATTTGAAACCTCGAGATTTCTACGACAATCGAGAGTCGCCAATGTGTCGAAGATGTATTTTGTGGCTTGAAAATAATCAACCACGAGTCAATTGCACAGAAAATTCCTAAAAGCTACCTGGTAGATTAGGGACGCGCTAAAGTCGCGCCAGATTGAATTTAACCGTGAAATTGAACCCGATTACAGAAATTGGAAGTTTTGTCAAGTCACAATTCATTTTAGGAATGTCGACTCATCTCCAAAAGATTTTTCTACAAACCGAGATTTTTGGCGAGAAAAGCAAAGTAATGCCGTTTTTGTTCGGAATTGTCGAGGGTCGTTTTTGATTGAATCTTCGGGATGCAAGTTGGATCATTTGATGGGAAAAAGTCATGAGACGGACGAGGATACCTTGATGGATTTAATTGGGCTTCAATTGGATGTGTTTGGTTGAGAATTGGATGAAATTGATTGAGATTGAAGAGGGAAATGTAACAAATTCGTATGCCATGAGGGGAGAGCTATTTTGCACCTATTGGCAAGGTTGTGGAGGAAGCTTGAGGAGAGAGAGTGGCTGAGGTCATGTGATGTCATGGTGGGGGCAAAGCCAATGAGAGATTGGCAAGTGTTGAGCTCTAAAGAGCCCAAGGAGACCCCCCTTGCTAAGCAGCCTTCTTCTCCCTTAATTTGTGGCTTTCTCCATTATTGTTGAAAGAGAGAAGCTCAGCAAAAAGCCAGAGGAACCGAGCTCACCAGCCCCTCCATCGTCGCACGCCCGGAAGGCCATCGTCGGCCGTTTTCCTCCCTTGTTTTCTCCTCGTTCCAGTTTCTGCTCCAGCCGACCTTTCGCCAAAGATCCGAGTAAAAAGTTAACTTCCCGGTTGAATCAGTGAACGAGCCACCCATCGCCGCGAAGAAGACATCCAGCCCGTTCCGGAGCACCTCGTCGCTCGCGGGAACGATTCTCCGATCGTCCCGTACGGCCGCCCGAAGCCGCCGCTCGCCGGACCGTCTGGACTCGCCCGGTTCCGCCTGTTTCGGGTTTTCTTGCTGTTTCGCCCCATTCCGACCATTCCTTTGCCCATCCCAACCTCCTACAAGATCCCCAAGACCCCCGGGAGCCATTGGTTGCCAACCACCCACTCGCCGGAGCTCCGATCGGCCCGTTTTCGCCGTTGAAGTTGCTGGTTTCTTCTCTGCAGTTCAGCCCAGATCAGAAGCAGAAAACCAGAAAGCCGTGAGGTCTTTGAGGCCCGTTTTCAGTGTCTTCCCGGCCTCCGTTGGTGTCGCCGCTTTGGGGTTTATCGACCGCCTTGGTGTCGTGGTCGCCGTGAACTCACCGGCGCGCAAAACCGGTGAGTTTATCCTCTAATTCTTGCTTAGTGAGTTAATGACGCTTAAGGGGTGTTTAGATTAGTCTAATTAGGTTTATGTGATTAAATTAGATTATTTTAATGTAAATTAGATTAGTTGTATGATTAGTTTAATGGATGTTTAATTAGGGCTAATTGTATGATTAAATTAGTGTAATCTTGTTTAAGCCCTAATTAATTATTTTTAATTAAATAATTATTTCGAATTTATAAATATTATTTTATTAAATTATATTATTATAATATAATATTTAATTATTTAATTTTCGGAATTAAATTTAATTATTTAATAATTTCGAAAATTATCTTGGGATGGCGGTCGTTAGAATTTCGCACTGATCGCAGCAGTGCGGTCGGTTTGTGTTAATTGTAAGCTTAAATTGAGAAATTGAGTGATTGATGGTTATGGTCAATTATTCCAAAAGTGTGGAATTGAGTGATATTGATGAAGTTTTGGTATTTAACTTGAAAATACCCGGTGTTGGCTTTTGGCACCGTAATTGGTTGGTAGGTTCGGTTTGTATCGATTGATTGAATGTATGTTTATGTGGGGATTTATCCCAAAGTTGATTAGTGTTGGTTTTTGATGGGAAAATGACTGTGAGAGGTTGTGAGTTGAACCTAGAAAGCCATCAAATCTAAATTATGCCGAGTGGGGCCGTAATGCCACTACATATTACATTGCCGAGTGGGGCCGTAATGCCACTACATATGTATTGCCGAGTGGGGCCGTAATGCCACTACATATTACATTGCCGAGTGGGGCCGTAATGCCACTACATATGTATTGCCGAGTGGGGCCGTAATGCCACTACATATTACATTGCCGAGTGGGGCCGTAATGCCACTACATATAGACTTGCCTGTAAGGCCGTGATTGAGAGTCGAGAATGAATAGTCAGAATGACCGTGTGATATTTCGATGACATGTAATCGACTAAGTCGATTGATCGCTGAATCGATCCGAGTAATTGAATTGTTTGGATGATGTGGTTGTCAATATTTATTGATTAAAGGCGACGTGCGGGGAAGGAATTGAGGCGAGGTAAGTCCCCCTGTCCTATTTGTGTGGCTAGAGCGCCCGAGGCGTATTTTCTTCCTAATTGAGTTTTAGAGGGTAGGACTCGTTGAGACATTGTCTCATCCCGCAGTTTGGGGAAAATATTTCAGGTCTCTAGATGAGGGTCGTGGAGGACCGGAAGTCTTGGAGTTCGGAAGGTGGAGACTGAAGAATCGGCGAACGTGTCTGACAAGTTGGTCCTAGGACAGTTCCCTAGTTGTTGAGCCTGTCTATTTTGTAGACAATCCAGTGTTGTATATAAACCTATGTGTTTATAGAAAGCTTGTTTGGTTGTGATTGATTGCCTGCTTTTCTATCCCAAGTTAAATGTTGTCAGGAGATTTGTTTCGCTTCCGCATGTGTAATTAAATGAATGGGTCGGCGACACGTCCTGGGAAGTCGCATTTGAATCGACCAGAGTGGGATGTTCGCGCGCTCGGAGGATCGGGGCGTGACAAACTAAACAAACGATCTCTGAATACGATGAAAATTAGAGCAATCATTTGAATGCTCAACTTATTATTCTAACCTGATGTGCAAAAGATGAAAACAATGAAAAAACAAAAACTGATTCCTTGAAAGTTTAAAGAGAGGAAAATGAACACACTGCACAGGCAAAGCAATAGTATAAAAGAGCACTGCCCCTTCGTAGCCAGCAACGGCCTGCTTGCCTACTCTTGCCGGTGGCCCTCGTCACACTTTGCTTGGCTGTGACAAGGGCCGCCACATCAACCACAAGGGTGCGCAACCCTAGCTGGCAGCAATGGTAAAAGGGGCCTCTCTCTTTCTCTAGTTTTTATTTTTTTGTATTTTAGTCTTTCTATTTGTAGCAATTTTTTCCCCTAATATGGCACAACATTTGCTAATGCAGGTGCATTAAAAATGGGTTAAGTATGATGAAAGTCTTGAAACTCGTCATAAAAATACAATTAAGTTTTGAAATATTCAAAAGTACAGTTAAGTTTCAAAACTCGTCATAAAAGTGTATTCGAATCATAAAACTTTCAAAAAGTACAATTAAGTCCTAAAATTTATCATGAAGGTATAATCGAGTTATAAAACTGGTCACACAAGTGAACAATCGAGTCCTAAAACATTCAAAAAAATGAATTCAACAAAAGAGCTTGATTAGACCAAACTCAATAACCCTTATCACAAGAAACACTAGAACAGTGAAAAACCTCAAATTGGTATACTTCTAAGAAATTTACATCAAACTAATCTTTTAATCCCAAAAAACTCCATTAGTTTCTGTGAAATTTGCTTGTCAAATTACTGAATTGAATGATACGTGACAATTAATAGATATACCAGTCTATGAAGCACCGACACTTTCCAAGAGCTTTCCTATAGTGTTGGACACTTCGACACGTGTCCGACACTCGGTCAACACGTGTCAGAAATTCTAACACCTGGTCAACTTTCTCGTCACTCTTCGATACTCAAGTTGGAATTCTGACATACGAGTTTCCAACATGTGATTCCGATATCGAGGTCAATTTCAAAAATTAAATAAATTAGAAGTCAATATATATATATATATATATATATATATATATGAAAAAATAAAACACAATAATAAAAATAACAAATGGAGAAAGAAGAAAAACCTAGTCTCTCTTCTCTTTTGACTCCCACTTCTGTTATACGTAATTCACCCCTTAAGTTTTTTTTTTTTCTCCTCTTTCAACATATCTAACATGCGAGTTCATAATATGGATCGCTTGTTTTTTCTTCAAGTTTTATAAATTATTGAAATAAAGTTGAATTTGTCAAATTGAAATAATGAATGATACTAATAAATGGCGAATTAATGTTTTTAGTGTATATTTATACTAGGCTAATTTATTTATTTATGAATTTGATTCAAATTAATTTGATTGAAATAATTAAAAAATGATAATTTATTATGTATATATAAAAATATATATTTAATAGGTAAAGTGTCCTAACGGTCGGAAATCTCTGTTTTTTGAGAAACGACGTGTTGACATATCGTATCGTGTCATGTCATGTGTCGCGTGTCAATATCGGTGCTACTTAGATACCAATTTAGGGTTTTACCCTCCGTTTGTCACAACTATGGCAGTTTTTTATTTTTCGTGGTATTAATTCAATTTAACAGAAGTTAATAGAGGGTAAATTTATCAAAAATGTATAAGTTTGGGGTTTTTGGTGGTTAAGAAATTAATCTGGAATAAATTTATCACATTTCTATCAATTTGGGACTTTTGGTTGTCAAAAAATTAGTTTATGCCAAATTTTTCATAAGTATAGTGGTTTGAGGTATTTCGTGATATTAACTTTTGAAACAGTCATACAAGTAAAAACCAGTAACTCACTTACTATCAAGCACACCGGTCCTCAATTATGGCTTCAAAGCAGCCTTGGTTGAGCAAGACATAGATGCTTTTAACCTCATTAGGAGCTGCTCCCTTCAAAATTAATGACTGAAACATAGTTTTTATTGAGAATTTCAGCAGCAGTAACCCCATTCATTTGGGGGTTAACTTGCTCATGTATCGCCTCATTCGCTTCCTTTCAGATATTGTATATTGTAGCATTCCACCCAAGTTGCAACTGAACAACTTTCGAGCTTTTTCCTTTCATCATCTGCAGGGCTCATGGAATTCTTGATCCCATTCTTCAGCTTGTCTTTTTACTTTCAGCAGACTTAAAATTATAGGATATTGAAAGAATTGTAACTTAAAGTTCTCTTCATATTATTCCCAGACAACTTTTAATTCCTTGGTGGGGTTTCTACGTGTCAAATTGGACCAGTAGAAGAATATTGAGTCAGTTTTATCTGTTTCAGACAGTCGTGTTCTTTTTTGTCATGATTATCCAAGCATGGCAATTCCATGCTAGACAATGTGGATTTGTTCCATTGGTTAGCAAATTGTTATCTCCTGTTATACTTAATGATACTTTAATCCTCTTGATCAACTAAACATAGCCCAAAGGCCAAAAATCAAATTATCATTGGAGAACCATATTTGGAGGTGATTGAGGTGTGAGCTGACTATAAAATCACTGTGCAGATGGAACATCCTGTCGAGAAGACATTCCGCAGCATACATTTCCTCTAAGGTGAGAATATCTTGACCGACCATTGTATTCCACACAATTTACTGTTCTAATCATCTTATTCATGTGGCTTAGTTGTGGGCATGTCGAATAAGAACCCAAGCAGATACACAATTGAAAAGTTACTCAGATCAATCAAGACCTGCAACTATCTTGGTTCACCTTATGGAATTGTGAAATCCTACCATAAGAAGCTGCAGGAAATAAGCACTTATGTGTTGTGACTGGAGATGGCGTGAATGAAGCCCCTGCTTTGACGAAGGCGAACATTGGGATTGCAGTTGCTGATGTCACTGATGCTGCTAGAAGTGCGTGGACATTGTCCTCACTGAAACGGGCTTGAGTGTCATTATAACCACTGTGCTGAGCAGCTAGGCTATATTTCAAAGAAGGATTACACTGTTAGTGATTTGGATTGTGTTTCCAATGGATAATGCACCAAGGCTCTGCATATTGCTAATTGTGTTCCCAGCTTACTATGAGTTGACTAACATTTTGCAGATTTATGCCATCTCCATTATGATTGGTATTGCGGTAAGTGTCCTACCTTAATGTAGACTCAAGATAATAAAGTATTCCCTCTTGAAAGTTCATGCATCCAGTCTTTGGCAGTTTGGCTTTATGTTGATTGCTTTGATCTGGAAGTTTGACTTTGCGCCCTTTATGGTTTTGATCGTTGCCATATTAAACAATGATAAGATGATAGGTTTGTGTATTCTTGTACTCCCGGTTTTCAACATAGCAGATTAAGAAAGACCAGTTTAAATAGTTTTGTGTACCAATCTCGGGAATGATCGTGACAATCTCCAGAGATTGAGTGAAGCCATCTCCCTAGCAAGAAAGCTGGAAGTTGAAAAGAATTTTGCTACCGGAATTGTTCATGGAGGTTACCTAGCACTAACAACTGTATTCTCTTGGGCCATGAAAGATGTGGACTTCTCAGTAAGAACCCGTTTCTTGTGTGGTTTTCTAGTTCTGTCTCTCTTGTATATGTTTTGTTTAATTATTGGAACCAGAAGTAATAAAATATCGCTACCCTATTCTATGGCGCAGGACAAGTTTGGTGTAAAAAATCAGTCAGAATTAGCCTGATGAATGATATCAGCCCTATATTTGCGAGTATAGTTAGCCTCTAATCTGTCACCAGATCGCACAGCTGGTCCTTTGTTGAACGCCCGGGACTTCTCTTGGTCAGCGCATTTGTAGCTGCTCAGCCGGTAAGAATTTCTGAGTCATAGTCTGTTCACCTTCTACTGGGAGCATAAGTTTGCTATGGTACTTTCTACTGACTAATTTCATTGGAATCCGGTTGAAATGAGAACTACAGATTCATTAGCTTTAACTGATGGTCAATGGTTAAAAGTCCTCAGAAAAGTTTGGACAACCGATATCTTAATCACCATTCACCAATATGCTTCCCTGATGCAAAAATTTTCGTGGACAGGTTGCGACACTTAGTGGTTTATGCAAACAGGGGCTTCGCGAGGATAAAAGGAACTGGATGGGGGTGGGCCGGTGTCATCTGGCTTTACATCTTGGTGACATATGTTCCGCTCGATATTCTTAAGTTTGTGATCCGCTACATTCTGAGCAGGAGAGCATGGAATTCCCTTTTGGAGAACAAGGTATTTCCACTAAGAAAGAGACACCACCACGGATTATGTATTATGAAAAACCCCACATTGCATTAATTTTGGCTAATTTTATCACGCAGACTGCCTTCACTTCTAAAAAAGACTATGGCAAAGAAGAGCGAGAAGCTCAGTGGGCAACTGCAGAGAGGACTCTACATGTAAGTGGGCAACTGCAGAGAGGACTCTACATGTAAAGACCCAGGCCTCACTGTGTGATATTGTCCCCTGACGCGGACGAACCGCCATCCCAGCCACGGTACGCGTCACACAATTAAAGGGACCCAAGCCTTTTAAACAAGGCCCAGGACTCCCCCCTAAGCGATGTGGGATAGGAGAAATGCCCTTAGCCTCGCCCGCGTACTGCCGAGGCGATTTTAGTCCGTCCCTCCGTACTGCCCCGGGTCTGCGTCATTACACTGCATGGCCTTCAGCCTCCTGAAACCAGCAACCTATTTTCTGACAAGAGTAGCTACAGGGAGCTTTCAGAGATTGCAGAGCAAGCCAAGTGACGAGCTGAGGTTGCGAGGTGAGCGCCTTGATTCTTATACTTCAACACTCTTAAGGAAAATGGTGTTATTTAGTGAAAAACATAGTTCCACCTTCTTCGGTTCCGTACCTGTTTGCTTGCCTAATAACTAAAGTTCAAAGGCCGTGCTGTATTTAACTGAGTTTAGGTGCCTTACTCTCTTGAAACAGAGTTTGAACCATTCGATGCTAGCAATTCCTTTTCACCGTTTAGGTCCTACATGCGATGGTAAGACAAAGTGAATCTGCTGTTGCAGGCTTCGCGAGCTACACACTCTGAAGGGCCATGTTGAATCCGTGGTCAAGCTCGAAGGCCTGGACATCGACTCCATTCAGCAGCATTACACATTCTGAAGGGCTTTTCATTCGAAGCAGAGGAGATCATATCGTGAGAAACGGAAAGTGGTCTTAAGGATTATGATGACGGAGAAGCCTATGAAGCTTTTATTAGTCTATAGGACGACAGAAACCGATGTCGCTAGTAGTCAGGGTCGTAGATTTTTGCTGTGACCAGTTTAATGCATGAGGGCTGCTTTGTCTTTGATAGAACGAGATTTAACTTTTCGTTTCAAAGTAGCCATGTTCAAGTCGGCTGGAGAATCCTACTTGGATCTTAATGATTATGTTCAACATGAAACATGATCTTGTCAACAATTCTCAAATGATCTGCCTGGTAAAATGAGAGATATGGAAAAACAAAAGTTTTTGGCGTTTAGTAAGGGCGCGTTTGGTAACGTTTCTATTTAAAAATTGTTCGAGAGAGCAGAAATAATTTTTTTTTTTATTTTTATTCTAAGGAACAATTTTTGATCAGACATACGCATTTGGTAAACTTGTTTTAGGAATAAAAAATGAATAGAAACACGTTTGGTAAATTTATATTTTTTATTTATTAATTTTTTAATATATTTATTTTATTTTTATTTTTTTCTTTTTTTTTTTTTTTTTATTCTTTTGGCCGGCAGCCTCGCCCAGCCCACGGTGAGGCTCGCCGGCCCCGGCGAGGCCGAGCCTCGCCATGGGTGGGTGAGGCTCGGCCTCGCCTTGGCTGGGCGAGCTTGGCCTCACCGGATTTGGTGAGGCCGAGCGTCATCGCCCCCGGCGAGGCTCGACCTCGCCGGATCTAGACGAGCTCGAGCTCGCCCGGCCTAAGGCAAGGCCGAGCCTCGCCCGCGCCGGTGACGCTCAGCCTTGCCGGGGCCCGTGACGCTCGACCTTGCCGGGGGTTGGCGACGCTCCGCGAGGTCGCCGGCCCTCGTTGGCCGATCGCTGGCCATGGCCGAGGTCGGCGACCAGCCAAAGAAAAAGAAGAAAAAAAGAAGAAGAAAAAAAGAGAAGAAAAGAGAGGAGAGAGAAAATTTGTTCTTCAAAAGTGTTTCCAAAATAAATAAATAAAATGACTTTTTTTGTTTCATATTTCCGTTCCAATTTTGTTCCGAGAACAAAAAAATAGATTTTGAACAAAAACGTAAATAAAAGAGTTTCTGTTTTTTTTGTTCCCGGGAACAAAAAAATAGAAAATCTATTCATGAACAACAAAAAAGAACACAAATATGCAAGGTCTAAGTCTTTTTTGTTTATGACAAAAAAAAGGTATTTTTGGTCAAATAAGGGGACATGACAAACTAGAATTTTTGTTCCAGAAACAATTTTTCTATTTCAAACTTGTTTCCGGAATAGAAATCCGTTTGATAAACCTATTCCATTTTTCTATTTTTGAAATATATTTTTATTCCAAAAATAGATTTGGAACAGAAATCGAAGTAGAAATTTTTACTTCTCTATTTTCGAACGTAAATCAGAAATAATTTCTCTATAAATAATTTCTCCATGAAATTTTCTATTAAGATGAATATGCTTAGAAAAAATATTGCTAATAAGATGGCAATGGATCATAATATGCCGGAGATTCCATGAAATTGTGTTTTCAACTTTTGTAATGTATTTCTATTATTTTGTATTTGGGGATTTTTAATTTTTACTTTTGTAATGTGATACCATATTTGATTATTCCAATCTCAATTCTTGTAATGTAATGTTCTACTTGAGGATTTCCCTTATTTGTAATGGTTCTTTATGACAAGCTCTATTACACTTCGTAAGATTCGCTAATTTTGTAAAATTTGCCGCAAATTGCCCAATACACTTCTTTGTGTTTCTTTCTAAAACGATTGCTCAATATTGTAAACCGTGGCGACGATCGACGTGACACACTAGTATGAAGGGGATTAGAATATGGTTGCCCACCTTCATTCGACTAGAGTTTTGGGAACCTTCTATCATGATCAAGAGTAATGCATATTGATCTCTTTTTTCTGTTGTATGGAGATTATTGATAAGTATATTGTTTGACAGTAATTGCCTATCTAGGTGGATGCTAAAGAATTTTGTGTGAAAATTTAGAAAATTTGATATAACAACTCTTACTTTGTATTATTTTTTTTCAAAAAAGGGAGACTTTACTAAAAAAAAAAAAAAAAAAAAAAAACTCTTACTTTGTATTTGGGTCAATGGGTTCATAAACATATGAAATTTGTAAGAATGGACATGTCATTTGCTCCAAAAAAGAAAAATTTGTTATAAGAAATAGAAATTTTATACTGTTATCAAACGAATTTTTATTTCTAAAACAGAAATTTTGTATCGTTATCAAATAGATTTTTTTGCTCAGAAACTCGTCTACGGTTGTCATGCGCGCCCTAAGTGATTACCGGAAAGGTCTCCCGTGAGTTCCCCGCGTTTCTCTTTTTCCTTTTGTGTGCAGCCGAAGGATTGATGACTTTTAACGAGAAAAGACGTGCCTTTTAAGGATTTATGATATTTTTGTTTCTAGTTAACAAATAACAAAGATGAAATATTTGCTCACCTTAACCCTTTAAAATTAGATGGAAAGATGCATTATTTTTATGAACTGTAACGATGAGGAGTGGTTGCAACGGTCTAAGAGTTTGTAAAATGGTGAAAGAGGTAGAAATGAATCGAACTATACACCTAATAAGTAGAGAATGATTTTGGAATATATATGTAAAAATTGAAATTAATTCATGAAGGCGCATAGCAATGCTTTAGATTTTGAACTCTAAAGTCAAGTATACTCAGGTGGAAGCACTTTCCACCCGTAAGGCAAGATTGTATGGCTTAGTTATGGATGGGTCAAAGCGGATAATACTATAGAGAGTTAATCAAGCAACGTTACAATACGATATCAGCGTAGGACCCCGTCTAGTAGTTATGTGGTTTGGGAATGAATTATGTGAAAGTTGATAGGCTTGTAACGACTCGGTTCGACGAGAGTGGGGAGTGGTCACTAGAGCTAGAGGGCGTGGACAATAAATGGTTTCTAGTAGGCTTTTAAAATAATGAAAAGAGCAAGAATAAACTAAAGTATGCACTAAATAAGGGAAGAGATGTTCTAGAATATATATATATATATATAACTGAAATTAATTCATGGATGCACCTTTTGAGGTAACGACAATGGTTAGTTTTCAAACTCCATAGTTAAGGGGGCCCAAATGGGAGCACTACCAACATGGATGACCTCTTGAAAAGACATTCGCAAGGACAAAATCAGAAGCTTTGTATGAAATAAGCTAAAATGGACAAATACCTCAATGAGTTAATCTATGGAAGCCACACGAATAGTGATGTATTATAAATAGATGTAACTCTAATATGACTTAACACGCTAGAAACTTAATGATTGCAACTTTTGACCGAAATACACTATTTACTAATTAATTTTAGAGTACTGTTATTTATGATATAAAATAGACAACAATAAATTGAGCAATAAAACTTAAAGTGCTTGACATGTTGTGGCTTATGATTATGAGATCTATATGATAGTAAGAATAGATAAAATTATGTTAAAAACACATTATATTTTTATAGGTCGTAGATATTATGCACATTCAAATAAGCTCTTTTAAATTCTTTCGAACATATGATGGTGACAAAGTATGAGAAAATACGAGAAATTTTCATTTCAAAACAGAAAGAAAAACAATTTCTAGTTTCCAAAAGAACGATATCACAAATAGAGCAATCTTCAAGAAAATATAATAAAGTTTATAGGGAAATATCTACTTCCATTATAATTAGCAAGAAAATTACCAATAAGTGTAATAAGTTTATAGAAGAATCTTTAAAGAATTATAATTACTTAAACTGTTAAAAGGGTAAGAAAATAAACTTTTACTATTGTAAGCCACGAAAATGGTATCGAAGATCTCCACAGCTAGAAACAAGAATACGTATAATCAGGTAAAAGAAATTTACACACCCAATTTGGAATCCATTGTTTTTTATGCAACAGTGATGATCTAAAACTCAAGCGCTTTTTCTTCTATTGTTCTCTGTATTACTGGCTCAATAAGACTGCTCCTCACTATTAGCGTTCAGTAAATGCTCCTTATAGTTTTAAATCACATGCTCAATAAAGGGGTGAGCTTTACTTGGCTCACACTAACCACTCTCATATTAGACTAATTAAGAATTCTTATACCTCACCTTATTAGACTAATCCCATGAAATGGTAATAATATTAATTAATGTAGCTCACAACAGAAAAACTTTTACGGTTATTAACACAACCCATATAACATATGTTTATATTAGCATGGTGTTGTATTAACATATGTGCAAGCCATTGAGAAAATATAAATTTATTAGCAGGATAGTGGCTGTTGATGAAATTGCATATTAATCACGACCATATATAATACATCTAAGAAATTATATATTTTAAGAAAAACATGTTCCATTCTTTTAATTGGGAGTAGTATGCAATTTAAATAGGAAATTAGATTAACTACAGAGTTTAACCGTAGCATCGCAAAAGATTATTGGACTTAGTCATGCATAATTGCATGTATAATTATATATCCAACCATGTATTTCCTCAAACAGATTTTGAATTTTTAATGTCAAAGCAACATAATATACAACCAAATAGTTAGTTAATACTCTGTGTATAAAGTAGCATATTTTCAAGAACATATTCATGATATTCTACATAAGAAAATCATCGATCTTATTGTATCATAAAAATCAAGGGGAATACTTCTTATTAATAAGATGAAAACTAACTCTACGAACAGGGTGAAACATTAACAATAAACACATAATCATACTATGATGGAATCTTTCAAGCAAGGCCAATTAAAATGTGAGATTTATTTTGTCGAAATGAGGTAAAACTCTATGTTCATAATGTATACCATCATTATGCTTGGAATTAAACAATGCACAAAATAATAACATCTATGATCAGACATGAATCATTTAGATAAAATCTAGTATGTACTAAGTGGGGAACAAGTTGATTAAAAATGGCAAGATACTAAATTGATGAAAAAATTCGAGTATCTTGCCAATGTAATGGAATCAAAGAGTTTTTCATCAAACAGAATGTAAGATTTACGGGAATGCAAAAAAATTAAACAAAGAACAAGGCGAAGATAATTTTGAAATATTAAAAAGTTGAAAGATTCTTTCATGCTAAAAATAGTCATGACACAGAGTATATGTTGTGTATAAAAGTTAAGTCCAAATGCATCATTTTAGAAATTCAATGATATGAAATATAAATTCTCCTACAACTAACATTTATCATGCATGTTAAAAGTTGTATATTTGAGAGGAAAACTCGTACAAATTTAATTAGGAAGTTAAAAGAATACTATCTGATAATTTTTTTCATTTTCATGTTTTTTTCCTTTTTGCATGCAATGTGAGTTTAACTTTTCTAATTTACTACCGTGAGAACAGATACCGCTACTTATTTATTTTTCAGAAAAAGAGGTCTATTAAACTTCCATAAATGTTCACTAAATAGATGAGAGAAGGATAAAAAAAAAGTTCTGATATTTCATGATGGTTTTCAAATAGACTATCTTCATATATTCGGGACAAGTACATTAACAGGTATCATACTTTTAGTATTGGTCAATTAAGAACCTAAGTTCTATAATTGAGGACTGAAATAGAAGAGAGGTCTTCTATTAAGATCTCAAAGGAAGCAATTTTGGGGGTATAAAATGATGCAACTGGTGAAGGGCATAATGGGAAGAGGAATAGTTCAGACACTGTTGATTTCGTATTCTTGTCTGGTGTCTAGATTTAGATTTAAAAGAAGTTACTTGATGGAGCATTACTTGCTTTAGCAGACGTAAGACGACCAGCCAGTCCTCTCAATATAAATTCGCTGGGTCACAAATCATGGGTACTTTTCTAGCCAATTCATGGCTTTCTTTATTGTTGTTGATCATGAAAACATTGTGGAGCTTCATGTTCGAATGCCACCGACTTGTGGTGGTCAATTCTTAGAAACCTGTCTGTATAATTTCCTCTTTTTGCTCTTTTGTCCAAAAGGGTCTAGTTAAGTCGACAGTTGACACAACACAAACATATTATGCTACATTACCGGAAATTTGGGAGGTAAGAGATCACATAGTCAATTGAAACGTGATGGAGTAGGTACCGAGATTTTCCAAATTTCAGCAAAACGAGTAGCAAAAAGAGCCAGTAGAAATAGGAGGGAAACACTTCAGTGGAATGTATCCTAAAGAAAAACAATCTAGACATGTTAGATTCCTTGGCTTGGAATATCCAATGAAGCAAAGCGTAAATATCCAATGCAGATGCCTGAATCATGCAGAGAGACCCAAGTAAAGGTCCACTATGTTAAAAAAAAAGTGCTTTACTGAAGTTGTGCCTCGCTCCTTAAACCACTACCAATGTCAAATAAGATTTCACAGGGAGGTCTTCAGTACCGTGATGCATGAAAGTCTCCACAGCTTCTGAATCTTCTGTTTGATCTGGCCTGGCAACGAAAAGATGCATTTTATTTGATCGTCAAAGGCAGGACTATCTTGCAATGTGCGATAATAATCCCGGTAAGTCATGATGCGGCATTTTTACCTGCTGCTCAGCCTCAGTTGGCTGCTTAGCCCGAGACATTAGGTTACAGTGAGATTTCA
Source organism: Eucalyptus decipiens (assembly GCA_014182575.1). Lineage (NCBI taxonomy): Eukaryota > Viridiplantae > Streptophyta > Magnoliopsida > Myrtales > Myrtaceae > Eucalyptus > Eucalyptus decipiens. The sequence goes on along the minus strand of CM024611.1, from coordinate 28,313,019 downwards.
GAGTACCCAAAAAACACTTCAGCTGGTCAAATGTTATGCATTCGAGTAGATAACCTGCTTAACATACAAAGGGAAAACAGAAAGACCAAGTAATGCCAGATGCTGTTCAGTAAAATCAATTCATCCTTCTTTTTGCAATTTTTCCATCCTATAATCAGTTAGATCATCAGCATTACCATGCAATAATGAAATTTTTTTTTTCCCAGTATGCTCTATGTATGGTTGTTCGAGCATATATCTGGCTTTTCTGCATCCCATTCAGGGATGGCTGTTCTATTAATCATCAATGGACAATAAAATTGAACAGACATCACCGCACATCCAGTTATTTCTTCCGTTACAATAGTTCCGATAGCAAAAACTCCATATATCTTGAGCAAATGGGCATATTATCTCATCAATAATAATGAGTCAGTTACATGGAAGAAATTTAGAACAACAATGACCAATATGATATGGAAATTCAGTCATGCTGATTCATGCACCTATTTGAATATTTGAGAAAAATGAGATATGTAGTTGAACTGTTTAAGTAGTATAGATTGCATCCTAAGTCATCAGAAACAGTACGAATTCTCTTCATGGCTAGGCAAGTAATCAAGCAATTGCAGGGCCTTGTTGAGAATAACTTTGTAGAGGAAATATATCGCATTCTCTTTTGAAAGGAAAAGTCAAAAGAAATCTAGAAGAAGAAAGCATTCTCGTTACAAGGAGGACAAAAACAACGGAAGTGGAGCTCATGGACCGTTGATATATTGTAAAGATGCACAAACTTTAGACTGTACCTTGGCTTCAGAAACTTCAACCTAGCTCAAGGAAGCATGAAATGGATCTGTCCCAAGTCTTGATTTAGATCAGTTGGCTGCCATGAACTTCGCAAATCTCAGTCCTTTCCAGGGAGCTCAACCACTAGCGGCTGTCTGGTTAAGGTATGTTCTTGCGATGTTGGATTTTACGTTCTCTCAGCTGCTTCAAGTTTGACAGATCTGGCAGTCCTTGAAGGGAATCACAGTATGAGATGGTCAATATTCTCAGGGATGGCAAGCATTCGAGACCGTCTAGCTTTCCAAGCTTGCAGTGAGAAATAAACAATGCTTCCAAGGAGGAGAGACTTCCAAGTCCTTGGATTTCCGTTAGTGTGTTGGAAATTATATCAAGAGAATACACACTATTTGTTGTAATCAGAACATTAATGTAAAGAAGATGATAACAACTTTATAATATTCTTCCTTTTATGTAAACTTACAAATCTTGGAGAAGAATAAAATAAGATATCACTGAAAAATAACATAAAATTGGAGGTGAGGTACGGATAACCGAATCTCCTTAAGGCGATTAGTTCCTACCAATGGTTCTCCGCAGATTCACGAACTATGCCTCCCAAGATACAACACCTCGAACCTGTTTGGATTAGCACTATGCAAACAAGAACCTATTTGGATTAGCACTATGCAAACAAGACTCTGTCGAACCGTTCAATTGAACCAGCACACCCAGAAAAATCAGAATAGTAGAAAAGGATATCAAAGCTCCTTTTGGAATCGAGTCGAAAGACTAAAAACCAACACTTAAAAAAGCCCTCATAAAGCTCTATGCTCATATCTATTTATAGAGAATGTTAGTTCATGTATTAAAGAAATACATGAATTAAATAGACGCGTGTATCCACGAGATTCATGAATAAAGAGATACGTGAATCCAAGAGATTCATGTATCCAAAGATACGTGAATTCAAGAGATTCATTAACTCAATAAATACATGAACTAAACGATACATGAATCTAGGAAATTCATGAATTCAATAGATACGTGAACATAAAAATATAGGAAATTCATGAATCCAAAAAGAGATACGTGAACAGAAAAAAACGTATCTTAATTTATTGGCTTCCGTTGATCCATTAACCATAATTATAACCATAATTACAACATAGTGCACATGAGAAAAGCTCCAATCCTGATAAAGACTTGAGATACCTGAGATCCGGCAATGCCTCCAAGGATTTGCAGTGTTGGAGGGTCAGTTTTTTCAGACTTTTGGGTAGTTTTGGAGGACATCGCAGGTCTGGACATCGAAGATCAAGATTCCTTAGCTGTGAAAAGGCATCCATTTCTTCCGGCAGTGGAGTGAGGCCTGTGAGGCACAATTCCAAGGTCTCGACCTGTCACTTTGCCAATCCCCGAAAGGCTGACCGGCTCCACCGTCACACCTGGGTCTGCACTGGGAGATGCCGCCTCCTCCAAATAATTGGCAAGGTAAAACTCTTTAAGACTGGTCAGATTTGAAATATCCAAAGACTTCAATTTACTTATGTCATAAGTAAGACACAAAGCGGCTAAACTCGAGGGAAGCGAGGAACCTCATGAACATTGTCGCAGCCATATAAATAGCAGTTATATAAATAGAGGTTTTGGAGATGGGATAGACTAGAGATGCTCTCTGGTAGGCCGGGAATATTGTTATGTGCCAACACCAAAATTCTCAAACGAGACAAGCCTTTGATCTCGTTAGGAATTTTTTCCAAACTCCTTCAACGTGATGCATGAATCTCCTCAAGCCGCTTCAGCATTCCAGTAGTTCGAGGGAACTTTCTACTGAAACTTCCATCCATTTTCAGCACCCTCAAATTTTGCTTATTACCACCGGCATATGGTAATTTTTCAATTCCTGTACTTGAGAGATCCAGATTCTCTAATGATGTCAATTTGCCAATGGCGTCTGGAAGTTCCACATCAACCGACAATCCCTCAAAGACAGTTGTTTCGACTTTTCTAGCCTTTTCATGACCCCCACCCCCCTTCCCCCAAAAAAAAAACTTTCTAGCCTTTCAATTGAATCTGGGAGCGCGTGGTAAGTCCAGAGCATCCCTTGAAAGGAATTCTAGCGATTTTATATCACCAATTTCGCTGTATTCCCCTTCCTCTCTCCCCCCCCAAAAAAAAAAAAAAAAAAAACTATTTTAGCAATACAATTTTTTAAAAAATAATATATATATATATATATATAAAAGCTTGGAAGTATTTTAATAATATAATCTTTAAAAAAAAAACATAGGAATAAGTTTTTCTAAATTTGTTAAATATGAAAATATTTTATTAATATGAGTTGGGTCGGGTCGGGTATGAATTGGGTATGGGTCGGGTCGGGTTTGGGTCGAAAAATTTACATTAAACATAAATTGATCATAAATTGGTTAATGGGTCAATTTGGGTCGGACCATTAATGACCCGACCTAAACCCGACCCGACCCACCCGTTTAACGGCTCTACTCTCGAGTCGGTAGATGAACGACCATGAAGTGAATTTAATTTGTTGATGTCGTGTATGGGCAAAGATTCTTTGTAAGCGTGCCTTAATCTTTACACGCACAGCATGACCCGTAATGCACTTGGAGTTCATTACAGATAAGCATCAAAATTAAAACGTAATTTGTTTCCCTTTTCTATTCATGTTTTAGTGGACGGATATCATTACATCTTTCCGCACATTATGATCTCACTAGTAAATACACATGCGGATGGTTAAGGGACAAAAAACAACCAAAAGGATCGGATAGACAAATGACATTTGATGTTTTATCACAATATTTACTTTTTTGTTTTTGTTAATTTTGATATTTTTTTTAGATAGTAAGCAGCGTTGGCTAGTTATCATTTATTTCACCTAACAAAATGTGACAATAAAATATGCAATGTCTTGTGAAGTTTTCATTATATCATGATTGATGACTGATTTAAACATATTAGCATTGTAACATTTGCTGACAACATCAAAGTGGTGACCTCTTCTTCAAAGATACACCAATTTAAAAATATTCTTAAATTTGATTTCGAGCAAATATTTGAGGATTAATTTGAATGGAATTCAAAGTGAAAAAGGAATTTTAATCCTTACAAAGGGACACCTAAATGGATTGATGAGGAAAAATAAAATAACATCCAATAATAATGTCTAGATAGTATCTTTTTATTTAAGACATCAAAAACATGTGACAATTTGATTGTACTTGAATTTTATTAGAAAAAGGATTGATTGAGATCAATTTAAGTTGGAAAATAAACTTTAAGCTAATAAATGGACACAATTAATGGATTGAAAAGAAAGAAAAAATAAATAAAAGAAAATTTTTCTATAGAAATCAACGAGAATCAAAAGTATGCAAAAGATAACAAATACAATGATTTAAGAAAAAAGGAGAGAAATTTTAATGAAAAAAAAAAAAACCAATTTGGTGGGGTGGCAATTTCAATTCCCAAAGCGCCCATTCCATGCACTAGGAGAATTGGGTGCTTTGATAACCACTGGGATTTGCCCCAGTGACCACCTTTCCAACATGGAAGAGAGTAATGGAGGATTTAAATTCCCACCTTCTCGGGGTTGGTGTGGGGACAATTTCGTTTCAGAGTGAGTTTCGACTTTCATGCCTTACAAGAAGGCAAGGCAAAAGTTTAAGAGTAAGAGTTAGAGTAGAACTAGAGTATGACCAACAAAAAAAAAAAAAAAATTGGGTGCTTTGATCACTGTGTCATGCATTAATTGCCTTACAATATGCGACGTCTATATAGTCCATGTGTAGAAAAGTGAACAATGTGCAACCAATTGTTAATTGACATGTGGAGAATCGGGGTATTTGAACTACAAAGCTTTGTGAAAATTTGTAATTAGGAACTTCGACTTCTATGTTTGACGCTTGCTCAGTTTTGTGTGGTGAATATGATCATAAATTATTGGTAAAGAAATTATAGCATGCTTTATAATCACGGTTACATGATGACTAGGGTCAAAAAAACAAATTTAAGAAAGTTTTTTAAATTGTTGGAAAATAATAAGGTGTTAGTGACTGTTGTCCTATATTAGAATTTTTTTTTTTTTATTACTATTTTGAACTATATTAGAGCTTCTCACATGCAACAATTTCAAAAGTGACTTAATCATTGATAATTGTTTTAGATGGGTCAGTTGCGAATAAATGTTGGAGCCATAATATCAAAAGTGCGTGATTTTTTTGATCATAATATTATTTATGTCTTTAACCCTTTTCTTCGACTTGAGATATTCTCACCCATTATATGTGTTTAGAATAAATTAAAATAATATAATATACTGGCAACATCTTAAGCAATCTGAGAGAGAGAGAGAGAGAGAGAGAGAGAGAGAGAGAGAGAGGCAAGAGCCAAATATTATGTTACAAAAAGTTTTACTTTTCGTCCCTATACTTTTATTTTTACTTTGTTTTCTAGTCTTGTTCTTATACTTTTAATTTATCTAATGAGGTCCTCCTACTTTTTTCACAATTTTGTTTTAATCAAATTCCTCTGACACCAAATGTAGCTGAATCTAGTTGACATGATCATCGAGTGATACTGTGGTGAATATGATGTGATTAAAAATTTTCCAATGTAAACATCCACATGAGCGTCGACAAAGGGTAATGAGTCATACTTCAATACTATCTATATTGGCTATTTTTTTTCACACACACATCCATGTGTGCATCCATATATTTTTTCGCATCATACTTTGGGGTCATTTGATGGCACGTCTCTCAATTCTAATTTGATTTTGTCAAAGAGTCCTAATCTGAACATTTGTGAAACTAGAACTGCTTGATTGGACAAACTAAATGTAAATAAATTTGTTTAGAGAAAGCATGGAGTATGTAAACAATAGATAAGATTTTTCCTCCAATTTTTGTGAGATTTATGATGTGTTTGGTAACAATTATGTTCTCAGAAACAATTTCAATTCAGAAATGATTTTTTTTATTTATTTCGTTCTTGGAAGCAATTTTTGAGCATTTGAAGGCGTTTAGTAACTGTCCAAAATTTTTATTTTTGGAATAGAAACGCATTTGATAGGACTCTTAATTTTTTTTTATTTCTTTAAATTTTTTTATTACTTTTATTATGTTTTTCTTATTTTTCTCTTTTCTCTTTTTTTTTTTTGCATTTTTTTTTTTTTTTTTGCTTTTGTCTTCTTCTTCCTCCTCCTATGTGGCTAGTTGCCGGCGAAGGTGGTAGCTGGTAATCGATTGGTGAGGTCCAATGAGCTCATCAAACCTTGCCTAGCTGGTCACCGGTGACTGTCGGTGATGGTGGCGGCGGCTAGCAGTGGCTGATGACTGGCTAGGAGGAAGAAGAAGAGAGAAGAAGAGAGAAGGAGAAAAGAAGAAAAGAAAAGAGAGAATAAAAATAGGTCGGCCTTGCTTTTGGAATTGTTCTAAAAAACAAAGAAATAATCTTTTTTCTACTTCTTGATTTTTTTCAAATCTATTTCCGAGAACAAAAAATTTACCAAATGAATTTCTATTGCAAATCTATTCCCGAGAATAAAATAATATAATTAGTTACTATCTAGCCTGTTAACAAGTAGACCCTTAGAACTGTTAATGCATTTTATTGCCATTTATTTCTTTTTGAGGTTTTAAAACACATAAATGTTATTTTTTTTAATATTGTAATTACATGTAGATTCAACTTTTAATTCCCTCCAATAAGAGAAAATTATCAACTATCCAAGATATGTTAGAAATTACACAGAAAAATTGGTAATCATTTGGGTAAATACTTCAAAAATAATAAGAGTGATGTTTATTTCATAGGTAAACACTTGCAAGTTGAGTGACATTTCTTTCATAACTGAGAATGCTACCCACTTCATTGAGATTTACTTAACCTAAATATTTTTCTTTAGAAATTTAGGTTGCATATGGAAAATCTTACTAGCTAGGCAAAGAAGTTGCTAAACTATTAAGGGGGTGACGGTACTTTTTGTTGATGAAAGTGTCTACGAGGACTGACCACCGGGCCTTGTCGGCCCAAGTGTGTGTTTGGGCCTTATTATTATTATTTTTTAACTCTAAAATAAAATTATTGAAAAAAAGAAGTATGAGTTAAATTTAAAAATTATGATATTGAAAAAAATTGCGTGAAATTGAAATGCAATATTTGTTTATGCAATATCAAGAACAATACATTAAACATTTAAATTATGCAGCAATAGTATACTATAAAATTATTTAAAATTTGATATTAGGAACAAAACGAACAAAGTTTGATGCCCGTCTAGCTTGATCCACGTAAACAAGAAAGCGGACACAACAAAAAAGACAAGGGGAATGTCCCGTAATATTTTTGGCCAACCCTGTTGGCTTGAAGAAGGAATAACCGCGGGAAGCAGCCGAAGGGTCAAAAGCACATTACTTAGAAAGTACTCCCGCAAGCAATTTATCCTTTTTGCAGCTTTGGGACACCACTTTGTATGACTGAATCAAGAGTTGGGGGAATTTTTTAGCAAAGTAAGCATCCAAATCACCAGGATTCGATCCAAGGATACCCTGCCAGAATCATCAAAGCAATAACAGACATGAGCTTTTTATCCATGCCGCTGTAGATATCATATCACCACTGTTCTGGAGAGAGCGAGAGAGTACCTTAACATTATCTGGAGCAGTCCCGCGGTGGTTGAACTTATTTCGCACGGCTCTTAATAAGTCTCTGACACTACTACCGTCATAGGGCTTGCGTCTGTGCTGACGTAGGTCATCCATAACATCTTCATCTATTTTATCTATCCAATTCCCATTAAAAGCCAATTGCGCTATCTTCTCCAATTCTTTGAGAATATCTAAATTGCCTTTCCCAGCTTCCAATTCTACTTCATCGCTAACGTCATGAAGAAAGGTCAGTCTCATCTTTGAACTCCAAAAAAATGGATGGTGAAGCACCTCCGATGCCTTCGGCCTACTAGTCATAAAAAATAATTTAGTATTGACCCAACATTTCAAAGAAATCAATTACACAAACAATACTGAAATAGACCGACTTCTTGACTTTAAAAGCATCGCAAGTTTGGCATTCATGCAACTTTAAAATAATTAAAATTGCATTAGCTCAATGAAAGAGTAACCAAAATGTCTGAAAACTTCCGTGCAATTCACAACTCATGAATTCGGGATGAAGGCAGTAATTGTTTGACTACAACAAGAACATACGAATTATTTATTCCTCGTATTTTAAATTAGAAATCTAATCATCCCGTCCCAAGGATTCTTATTTCATAGTGAGCGCCATATGCTAAAACCCCCATAATCTTCATACGAAATCCTCTTCAATGCATGTATAGCAAATCTAATACTGCATTAGGAATGACTGGAGTTTATTTGTTCTTGCGTGGGTAACAAACTTATTACCCTAATAACTAGGCTTCTGACAATGATCATCATTCATTGGAATATCACAATTGTCAAACGCATTTAGGTTATCACATGGTCAACCTTTTCTTCGGCTTCTATTGTCAATTGCCAAAAGAAATAAGTGGTTTCTACACAATTTTTGCTCATAAAGTGGAGCCCCACAGCAAGACAGATATTTAAGTCATGTTCGACGAATTTGAGGCCACCTTTAATACTCATGAGATTAAGTGGTGCAATAAAATGGAAATTAGTCAACTTACAATGGTTATAAGTTCTATCAATTGGCTGAATGAAAATGGTAGTGATGCAAATTAAGGACGACAACACACTCACCTCAAATTGGGATCTTGGTCTAGTAAATGCAAAATCAGATCTTGAGCTTCAGGTATGAATTCTACCCAAGACAGGTCCTTTATGTCACGAACAATGTTGAAGTCACGTTCTATAGTTTCACCAAATGGATGTTTTCCACGAGCGACACAAAAGAACAAGACACAACCTAAACTAAACATATCCATTTTTTGAGTTTGGCGCCCACCACGAGAAAGCTATTCAGGTGCTTGCCATCCTGTCGTTCCACAAATTGCAAGACAAACATCGAAGATCGATAAAAGAGCCCTCATCACTTGGACCATGTGTAGATGGATATGATAGATTCACCAATCAAAGAAGGGACTATTAAATCTCCACAAATTTTACCACAACATAAGAAGCAACACAAAGCAACCTAACTTTCAACATAACAGTCTTCTTTAAAAGTAGAGATTCCTCTAACGAGTGAAATTATAGGTTTGAAAATTTTAGCCAGGAATCTAAAGATGATTTATCATTGTATAAATTCAGATTATGCATGGATCATTCTTGAAGAAAAGAAGATCAAAGGTCTGGATAAAGTTGTTATGAGTACTTACCAGTGGCATGATTTCCCAAAGAAGATTGATCTTTTGAAAGGCATTTGCTAATGCCCATATCAGATAGCTTAGCACCAAACGACGAATTCTTAGTAATCAAGACATTTTGAGGCTTTATGTCCCGATGGATCATTCCCAAGTTATGCAAATGGCTAAGTCCTGATACCACATCACTGTGTCACAATATAGAGAAGACATCATGACTTAAATCAACAATGTATCTGGAACCAAATAGTAACCCAACCACATGAACGCATTAGATACATATACTAGGCCATATTTGAAAATTAAGGAATTTCTCTAACACCCTAGGACCTAGTAAGGATGCCAGAAGTACACTTTGAGGGGGAAAAAACTGTTACAGGTTCTTTACGTAAACTTTACAATAAAAAATTTAGTACAAAATTTGATTACCGTATCAATCACATTAGCATTTACCGATCTAAGTGCACGAGGATTCTGTAGCATTCACAAATAAAAAAGAAAGAAGGTATATTGATATTATCAATACAGGAAAATCAATGGCTTTACCACTACGTAATTGATAATACCTAATTGATTTCCCTAAGAAGAAAACTGAGAGTTTAGCCTTGATAGTGGGATTGAACTTATCCTACAACTCTAGAAAGGAAGCTGCAAGGTTCAAAACTCAGCCCACGATGTTGATTACATTAAGATCACCACAATCAAGGTAGGGGCCTAATAATTCCCTGTATCATGCATCACTTTGAAGTTTTTGCAAGAGAGCTATTAAGTCCTTCCACTAGCACCCGATACCCAATTGAGCTAGTAAAGAAGAGTACATAAAGGTAGTGATCTCTATAAGATGATTCTGAGTCATGTAAAACAACTGTAAGCAAGCTAACTAATATATCGATATATATCGATATATTAGTTAGCTTGCTTACAGTTGTTTTACATGACTCAGAAGCATGTCGAAACATAAAAATTACCTCATTAGTTTCAGTAACTGAGGTGAGGGATAACCATTTGCCGACCACAAGTTAACATCCTGCATCTCATCCCTAACAGAACCCAATTTGAGTTTATAAGCCTTCATTGTTGGCGAATCATCAGGGAACACAGAGTTATCAGAAGAATCTGATTGTGCTTGAATTAAATCATCTAAGCTGCAAATACAATGCTCTAGTGCGAGATAGACAAATTTCTGGTCTTCCCCAATCCCATAATATCGAACAATATTTTCATGTCTGTCAGATAATATCAAATTCTGATACTCTACCATGGCTACATCATGATGACCCCTGACAAGGCTTTTCACTGCAGCACTTCGACGTTCATACATGCCCTCGTAGACGATGGTCCCATTACTTCCCTTACCAATTTCTTTATCTGATACGAGGATTTTTGTACCAATTTTGCTCCATTTAATGTCACTATCAGGACGGCTATTGAGCTTCTTCAATTCGTCATCGATGCTCCAGATATTGTCAATCCCGCCTTCATTTCCTGAAAATATGTATTCCACCTTTCTGTCAGAAATTCTATAATTAATTTTCTTGACGTGATATCTTAAGAAACTGCCTACATGTTCCCTGAAAAATAAAAACCGTGAGTTTTGGAATGAGATGTGCTAATACCTTAAGTGAGTTAATTAAGGGGCAATGTGGTAACAAAGCAAAACCCCCTTTAGTAGGTGTGTGATTCGAGGATGAGCCATACGAAAGCTAGTGGGCTTGTAACAATCCAGTTCGACGAATGTGAGGAGCAATTGTCAAGATGAGAGGCAACTCAGTATGGGATGGATCAAAGCGAATAATATCTCGAGTAAATTAATTCAGGGTGTCATCTGTAAGGTAAACATAGATAAAATTTTGGTACATGAGATTGAAATTAAACTGATCATCTGGGTAACTACCTGATGTCCTTGTGTTTTTTGAGGTCTTACGAGTGCGGGGAGAAGAGTATTCTTCGGGTTTCTTGGTCTTAGAAAGAGAAAGGCTGTTAAATTTCACTTTTTTAATGACGAAGCTGAAGTCCTCCTTCAATATGTCTGCTAGGTAAAAAATCCACCAGTCGGTGAATTTGCTGGTAACTCCAGGATGTGGTCGAAACTCTACGATGACATGCCGATTAAAAATATTATCCGTAATGTGATGACAACATTCAAAGGGACTATCGCTGGTCGAGACGGAGTGGTTTCTCTTCCAGAATGGATACTCCATTGATTAGAGGATAGGCATAGGGAAGCCCCGGGTAAGCCCAAATCGCCGTGCACAATACTGCAGAGAGAACATTTCTAATCCAGGCTGGAGTTTCCCTTTCACCGACAACTATAGAGGAAGGTCCGCAGGAGTAAGAACAAAGAGCCATTTCTGTGTTCTGCTGGAGAAGACAAAGTTGAAGATATTGACAAAGTCGAGGACACGAAGAGGGCAGAAGTCAGCCGTGTAAAGCACATGGTCATAAAAACCAGCTCCGAAAACACAGAAAAGAAGAAACACCTGCAGGAATGGTTTTGAGCCTGTAACTCAAATAGTCTACACCTTTTGGTATCTAGAATTAGGCTCAGCTGTAATATTTCTGGAGCGAGGCATGGCATGCTTGACGGCTGAAAACAAAAGGAAAAAACAACTTTGCCCATGACTGAAGGACACAGAAATGACCGAAGAAGACAGTCGAATTTGTCCTCATAGATGGACATAGCCGCGTGATTTAGGCCCCTGTAGAGAACAGCTAGTATGAGAAACCCCAAGGCGAAAAGCTTGCTCTCAGCAAGGTAAAAGGCCAGGTTTGCTAAATCCTTGAAACTCTCGGCGACGGGTGGAAGAATGACGTATTTGGAAAGCCAAAACAACAAAAAGGCTGCATGCTCTTTCCGGGTAACGTCACTTGAGTCCTTGTAGAAACGGCTCATAAAGGAATCGTAAGGGATATCCTTCATGCATTCGTAGTAGGTACATTTGGCTGAATCGGCAGACGCTGGATTTTCACCCCATGGACAAAGCCAAGTTATAGCAAATAAGTCTAGAAGGATGATCGGCATCGACCGAGAACGGAACAAGAAGACCGGAAGCTGGTTAGGCCACCCAGAAGACCCAAATCAAGGTTCTAGTCAAAACAAGAAAATTGGAGAGCCTCATCAATTTGGGTGGATTTCCAAGCTGATTCCTATTGAGACCTTGTCCTTAAATACCATTAGAAAAGCAAATGATCAAAGGAAGGAAAAGCGCTGAATCGTTAGGAAGGGGTGTTCCACGCAAATTCAAGAATGTGTTTCCACTGGAAAAGAAGTTTCTCTAGGAAAGCAACCTTGGAATGACCAAGTCAGTCGAGGCTTGATAAAGCAAGGGCCTGGCGGGTTCAGTTCCAGAGTCATTAAACAAACAGAAGAGATAATTGCTGTTATCCTTATCTTCCCGGAGTTGGCCAAAGCGAGAAAGAAACGCCGAGTGAGAATACGTCGGAGATTGATTCTTGGGCCGATTGCAACTTCAACGAGCAGAAGAAGATCCAAATCCAGGAAAAGGTAAATGTTCTCGAGAGGTTCGTGGTGAAGAAGAGAGGCAAAAGTACAATCTTGGGCTCGGCGCAGAAAAGGAGCAGATCCCCAATAGTGGTTCTTATAGGCTGGCAGGTGAGAGTGGCGATAGGCAAATCTCGCCAATCGCGCTACGTCTCCAAATTAGACAGGAGAAGGTGAAGCGATTGTTAGGATAATCGGGTAGCTAGCTATAACGTTCTGCCAGAATTGTGAAAGGGTGACTTATGACATTCCTGTAATTTTTTAAAAATGGAACAGAGGTTGACGTTGAAAAATGACCTAAGGTTTAGCAGAAATATTGGGGCTGATTCATCGACAAAGAATCAAGTTATGTGGTCAAATTGGTGAGTGTCCATTGCAAGATCGGCATTGGACAGTCAATGATTCCATTGATGAAAGGGAGACTGAGTTACTTATGTCTGAAGAAAGTCAAACCGAGAGGAAGCTGGAAGATTACAACTGCTTGAGGACAAGAACATGCAGTTAAAGATTATGAGAGCGGAGCCTAGAATCTCGAAGGCAATTGAAGTTCGTGACTTAGCGGATAACCACTTATTGAGGGTTACAGTTTGTACAAAGCTATATAAGGCCGAATAGAATCAATTGTAAGGCATGAGCAATCAACAACACTTGTCGACTTTTTGTTAGTTTAATTCATGGATTATTTATTCGTACTTTCAGTTCTTTATTCTTTTAGTTAGCATTCGTAGTTTGTCCCATATCCATTGACTCTTGTCCAAATTGCCACAAAACCCAATTTACTTTTAAAAACCAAAGATCCAACCTTCGGTGAAAGGTTTTTTTTGTCGACAACCGTTTTCGGTGAAACAATAATAAATGGGGCTGATGATGTTGGTCAGTGCTTGTGGACTATATTATTATGGATTGTATGTGCTTACTATAGAAAGAGGAGCAATAGCTAATTTGTAAGATTTACTCTATGACCCAAAAAAATTGGTCAAAAATCTAACCAGTTCCAACAACACAGCATAACTTGAAATAATCCCTTAGCCGCCTATCCTTATGGTCTGACAACTTTCTAGCCATGACCACTTTCAGTGTTCTACATTTCAAGTTTGAACTCATACTTAATCTTATAGAACAACTCAGATTTGACAATCTCAATGTAGAGCATACCTTCGTATTTGCCTTCGACACCCTTAAAGGAAGAATGTTCGGTATTAGCTGGTTTGCTAAACTCCACCTGTGACAAAACTTGTGTAAGCATGAATTCAGAGCATCGAATAAGATTTCTACCACGTGTCAAAGAGTTATAAAGATAGATGCTTAGATTCAAACAGACTGAACGTGAAAAAAGACCAAACGAGTTTTAAGATTTCATTGGCAGTATTGATTAGACTATTTCCTTGGAAGAGTAGCTCGTCAAACAAGTCTGAATTACTCGACCAAAAAAAAAAAAAAACAAGTCTGAATTACAAGAGGACAGTTTGGATTATGGAAAACCTTCTATGAACCACTCATCACAATTTACTCACAGAACTTTGGATTAAGAATTAAACTTGAACATAACACAAGCACTACATCAGAAATTTAAGATACCAATACAGCGGTCAGCACTTTTCCGCACCACATCAAAGAAATCGAACTTAGGATTTACCTTCTTTTGCAGGAGTATCTCCAATGTGTCATCGTAATTCCACAGCCTACTTTGCTCACCTAATTTGCCCCCACTTTTTTGAGAAACAATTTTTTGACCGAGATCTTGAAGTTGGCTGTGCATCCACAATTTATTATCTTGTCTAATCTTAATCAATGACATCGATTGAAGAACTTCAAGACCTTCTGTTGGAAATAAATCACAGTCTATCCACATGTTTATTGCCGTACTCTTATGATATTCAGCGAAAAGATAAGCTATATCAAGAAATATTTGTTTTTGATTGAAATCTAATGCATCATAACTTATCTTCAACTTCCTTGTAATATCATCATCACCATATTTTTCCAACTTCACCGAGAGATCATCCCACTTGTCTTCTCTTCGTCTAGAGAAAAGCGAACCTATAACCTCCAGAGCCAACGGAAGACCTTGGGCTAGCTTCACCAATTTTCTAGACTTTTCCATTTTCTCAGTTGGAGGGCAATCTCTTCTGAAAGCATGCTTGCTGAATAGTTGAAGGGATAATTCGAAATCCAAACCATCAACTAAATAAGTCAACTTCACTTCGAATTCATGTAGAACATTCACATTTCTAGTTGTTATAAGTATCCGACTTCCTGGACCAAAGCAACTTAGCCTCCCCAAAAGTGCAGTTAATTGATTCGTTTTATCAACATCATCAAGAAAAATAAGTACTTTTTTTGTTGATAATCTCTCTTGTATCACCCTTATTCCCTCGTCTGTAGAAAGGATGGAATATGAACGTGCTGATTTTAAGAGCTTTGAGATTAGTTGATTCTGCAACCACACAATTCCTTTTGAATTTGAAGTTTCTCTAACATCAGCAAGGAAACAACAGTAATCAAAGTCCAAAGAAAGTTTGTTGTAGACTATTTTGGCAAGAGTAGTTTTTCCAATGCCACCCATCCCGTGGATTCCCACGATCTTTACACCATCGATGTTAGTGCCTATCATCCCCAGAACTTCTTCCACACTTTTCTCGACACCAACCAAGAAATCATTAACCACCAAATGCGGCTTCTTCATCTCATATAAAACTTTGGTAACGACTTCTCTGACTAGTTCTCCTTCGTTCCTAAAAAAAATGACGAGAAGGCCAAAGCAAAGTAGAAAGTTAGCTGAAATCTACGACAATAGGAATTGATAGCAGTCTTTGGAAACCAAGGCATGCAACAAGAAGTGCAACTGCAACTGCAACTGCAAAAGGAACATACCACATTGCATAGATCTGGGAGAATAAAGCTTTGATAATTTTGTGGACATTAATACCCGACACATGGATATTTTGGCTATTATTTGCATTAATTGTGAACATGTGAATTTTTATACCTTTGTTTAGGACTCGAGAGATTTAGGTTGAGGATAGATTCCATCATGTATATAGTTAAGGCAGAACTTAGGTTTTATTATTGATCTGCCATAGACATGTTTAGGTTGGGAAATTATAAGGCTCAAATGTGAGGCATCCGTCTATACAAGGTTTAAGATCTTTACTCATTGAGTTTTGACTCATTTGTTGTTGTTTGAAATTTTATTCTCTTACCTCACCACTTCATTCTTTTTGGGGTATTTGTAAGCACGCAGATCACAGTGATAAATGTGTTTAGGGAGGACGTTACTTTTCAATAGGTTATCACCACTATTTGGGTTGATGAGGGGTACCGCGACCTTATCCCACACTACTACCAGGCATGGTACTCTTGGTTTGATGGGGACCTCTTCAGACCTCTCCATGGGTTCCATGGTCCACCTGGACCGGATAGGGACGCTAGACAACCTTGTGGATGATGCCCAAGTAGCAGGTCCTAGTAGATTTGTGCGCTTCTGCATATACTTCAATGAACATAAAATCAGTGGGACAGCAACGCCTCCTGAGATGTCACAAATTAATCCAAAAGCGAAGGATGTCGCGGGCTTGCGTCAAGGGTAGAGCCCGAGCCATGATAGCTCGGCCTCACAATAGCCAAATAGCATTAGCCGCCCAAACAAGAGGAGGAATTATTTGGTGGGTTGCACACTAGTTTAGTCCAGAAAAATTAAAATCAGGTTAAGTACAATGAAAGTCCTAAAATTTGTCATGGAAATACAATTGAATTCTAAAATTTTCAAAAGATGCAGTCAAGTTCTAAAACTTGTCATAAAAGTTTATTCGAGCTCTAAAACTTGTCACGAAAGTCCAATCAAGTCTTAAAATTTGTCACAAAGTTCAATCAGGTCCTAAAATTTGTCACGTAAGTGTAATTGAGTCCTAAAACATTCAAAAAATACATTCAATGGAAGGATTCGATTGGACTAATTTAACAAGTTTTATGAATTAATTACACTTTTGGAAGTTTTAGGACTCAATGACACTTTTATGATAATTTTTAAAACTTAAATATATTTTCATGATAAATTTTAGGACTTCCAACACACTTATCTCATTAAAATCCTTATCTGCTTGGGCTTTGCTATTCTAAACCCATAACAACCAATTCTTTAAATTTTGCCTAAGCCATGCACTATTCAATCTCTTAAATATGGATTAAAAAATAGATCTTTGATGCCTCTTCTTAAACTCAATAACCCTTATCACAAGAAACACTAGAATAGAAACAAGGGTTAAGACCAAGAAAAATCTCAAACTGATATACTTATGACAAATTTATCCCAAACTAATTTTTTAACTCCTAAAAACTCTATACCGATATACTTGTGATAAATTTGCTCTCCGTTAATTTCTGTTAAATTTCACCATCAAATTGCTAAGTTGGATGATACCAAGTAGTTGACGAATATACTAGTTTAGGGTTTTACCCTCCGTTTGTCATATGTGGCAATTTTTGGTTTTTTGTGGTATTAATTCAATTTAACGGAAATTAACATGGGGTAAATTTGTCACAGATGTATCGATTTGGGATTTTTGGTGGCCAAAAAATCAGTTCGGGATAAATTCATCACATTTCTATTAATTTGGGATTTTTAATAATCAAAAAAATTAATTTGAGATAAATTTGTCAAATGTGTAATAATTTGAAATTTTTCAGGGTATAAATCCTTAATTGTATGACCTGCTTTAGATTTAATTATCATACTCTAACCCCTCTCCCTCACACGCTTTAAAAACACTCCTTTAGTTTGTACTTGCGGAAGATAGAGGTAGATTCTCGTTGGAGGATGTGGCCAAACAATAACATTGGGCGGAGGTCAAGGTCCAGGGGAAGGCAATGACCCACCATGTGCTTACTGCTCTTAGTCAATCAACATGAATTTGGAAGACGTGCTCTTCCATTTTCTGCACCACGTGCTTACCGCTCTCAATCAAGGCCATGACCCACCACGGTTCGGAAAGATGCGCCCTTCCATTTTCTTTACTGAAATAAAACGCACAGAGGGAATGAACTAAAAGGCAAATGGGAGACAGAGAAAATCTGCATTTGCAAGAGCCTCCAAAAGCTACTATAGCAAAAAGCAACATGAATTTGGAAAACGCTCATCTGGATTTTTCACAAAATTAATTGTCTTGACAGTGGGTCGATGGCCAAAAGGTCCACCTCGCGCAACACGCATGGAATAAATTAAATTTTGTCCATAGATTATCGTATTACTCAATTCATCACTGTTCAAATTGATTATTAAAATCAATAAAAATGCCTCCTATATCCTGATTAAAAAGGCCAACGTCAGCCCTTAGAATAATTAGTTACAGAAATTAGAAGTCATATTACCTCAATACATAGATTAACAGTAAAATACACTCCAAATTGACACTTGGAATTTTAGTACCAATAGGATAAAAAGTCAACGTCATTTCTTAGAATAATTAGTAAGAAAAATTAAAGGTCAAATTACCTCAATCCATAGATTAACAGTGAAATATTTTTTTTTGGTCAAAAAAATATTCTTATTGGGAAGATGTTTTATGCATTCTCATAATTGATGGTAAGAGAAAGCCTTTCCCTTATCATTTCCTAAAATGCAAATTTGGTACCCAAAAAAAAAGAACATGAAAAGTTCATCGGATGGAAATTTTGCACAAACTTCAAACAATGGATGAAAAATTTACAGCTCTAACAATTGAATATTACGGATTATTTAATTAGTTCAACAAAATGTACTTAATACTCTTCTTTATATTGATGGGAAAAATACAGTTTAAAGTGAAAAAATAAAGAAAATACATTAAAACAACATATCCTATTTAAATAGATATTTTTAAAAAATTGCGAACAGATACTTCTTTTATTGTCAATATATTATTTTCCTGGAAAATTAAAAGATGATTTTAATGGCATTGGCTTTTCTCCAAAAGCCCCCATTTTCCACTCGTGGGACAATGTCTCGTAAAAAAGTCCAAATTTTCAGCAACAAGACAAAACTAGCCACCATCAGACTTGCCTTTAGATACATCAATGCAAATAAGTTTTCTAATTTAACAAATAATAAGACCAAAAGTTAAAGGAAATGAGTAACAACATGAGCATCCCATAATTAAATTTATTGTTATTTACTTTATTAAAGTTCATAAGTTATTAAAAAGCAAATTTTTTTTTATGTGCTTGATCAAAAAAAGAGAGTATAATTTCTTAGAGCTTAGAGTTAAGCTTACAAAATCAAATATGTCTCATTATCAATCTAAATCACATATACTAAATTATCTTATTTGATAAATTTAAAGCATCGCACTAAAGTACTTTCAATAATTGGCTGACAAGAGACACTCTTCATAAGAGACATTTATCTTTCTGTTGTTTTGAAAAATGTTTTCTTTTTATATTTTTTAACTCAATGAAACTAAAAAAATTTTCGGTTAATCGATGCATATTCTTTTTTTTCAATATTACCAAAATCTCTTATTCTTCTAATGATCAAGTATGCTTCCTAAGTTATTATCTCATGTAATCTATTTCACAAGTCTTTTTCGTGTACATAGCACAAGTCTAGAGACTAGTATAATAGTAATTTAATTATAGTGGAAACATAGCTATTACGACATGTCCTTTCTTTCTTTTTCCCTTGCTATTAGATACATTATTAATGTTGTGGCCAAAGGGGACAACAATATAAAGTCAAACGATCCTCCTATGCACAGCACGTTCTAACCAACTTGCATGTGCATAAATGACAATAAAAGCAGCTCATGTGAGTCAAACCCATTCGGCACCAAAATAGAATCGCCACCGGATAATGCCTGAAAGGCAACGACCTCGCCCGCGCAGAGGAAGACTTCTACTAGAAGTGAAAGGGAGAGGTCCACTTGGAGCTGCGAATGGATGGGACATTCACCGCAAAATGCCTAGAGCTAAAAGGGAACAGCTCAGCAATTTTCTAAGTCAACCTCAACTAACAATTATATAACATCAATTATATGAGTTCACTTCCATTACTCCTCACGTCAATTAACAATTATATTACATCAATTATATGAGTTCACTTCCATTACTTCTCACGTCAATTAACAATTATATTACATCAATTATATGAGTTAAGGTCACTACGGTGCATACACGGAGGACAACAAGAAGGCGACGACTCAGGGTTTGTTTTTAGTTAATTAACAATTAAATAAATATGAAATGTATGAAACGACAATATTGGACGGAGCAGGGGTACAAGTTCGCCTGGTCTTGATGACCTTGTAAATTTGGATGGAATGAAAGCTCCGTCGAAATTCTAAAAACAAAAAACAATGATTTTGTTGAAGTTCAAGGTCTTGATAGATTCAAGTTTTGTGCGAGTTGAGCATTGACTCATGCAATTCCACTGGAACAATGGATCTTTATCAATGGAAACATTTTGCAGAAAGTAAATACTAGTCGTCGCGAAAATCTAGTTGAAATTCAAGGCCTTCATAGGTCGAAGTTCTTGAAAGAGTTAGATATTTTCTAGTACAAATTCAAAAAATGAAAAGTGAATAGAAATAAGAGAATTATTCGTGGATTGTCAATGACAACCAGGTAAGTGGGAATGTGCCGGGCTGCCATTGTATTATTATAGCATAGTAAAAAGAAGGCATATTCTTCTGTTCAGTTCATCGTTACTTGGAGATAATGCTATTGTATTTATTAAAGCACATGTAATGGGGCTCATATGTCAGCTGGGATCTCTGACAACCATGTCATTTATAAATTTTAAAAATAAAATTAACATGATCACCAACAACACAGTGGGTAGAGATGTGACGAATAACGACTTATACAATTCGTTGCTAATATTTAATCAGAATTGATTATTATAATTTTCTTAATTATTCCATGATGTGCGCACTGATAATCTTTTTTTCTTTTTAATTTTGTTTCTTTTCAGTTAGATCTTGAGTCTATAGTAATTCCTGAATCTAAAATTTATATTTCCTAGTACATGTGTTGTAGATTAGAACAATCAAATAGCTGAAGTTAGTAATTAGCTGTAAATCTTACAACCAAATATAAATATCATGAGGAAAGCACCCGATCATCCCAATTATAGACGAATAGGTGCAATAGATATTCTTTTTGTTCATGGTTGGTGGTCAAAAGCAACTCCTTCTCATTAAGTCATGGACATTAAAACATCATTATACTCTCACCTCTTCGATTTTATTCATTGTACATTTGTGCGCCCTTTTACACACTCTTTGACTGTGTCGGCTGAGTCGGACTAGGCAAGCGACCATAAGTGATAGCTTTTTATTGTTAATTTTCTTTTTTTAATTTGATTAAAAAATTTATCTACATAACAAATTCAAAGGAGAGCTTAAAATTGATGCAATGGGTGGGTATGAGTTTTCTAGGTTATAATAGATATGGATGTGTTTTGGTAAAATATGTTAAGTGGGTACGAGTCAGGATTGGGGTTGAATTTTGAGTCAAACTATTTTTGACCCAACCTGACCTAACCATTTATAACGAGCAAACTGAAGACATAAAATCCTCCCCCTGGGAATGGTAGAGTTAACAAAGAAGAGATGAGTCTCAAAAAGCTTATACAGTTAACTCATAAGAGATTAACAACCGATGACGAGGAATTTTAACAAAATTAGCATGTCTTGACATTAGTTCACACATACACACATGCGTGTACATATTACTTTTCTAACAAAGGTGGTGATTATTGTCAATTCTGACTCTCTTCAGGATAGAGATTGCATTCGCACGTTCAATTTCGAGTTTTCGAAGGTTGGAACAAGAGTTCCTCGAGGAGAGATTATCACGCAATAATTACGGGAGCAATGAATAGAGAATGGGAGAGGGGAATGCTTTTATATAATACTCGAGAAGAAGCACAAGGGTCAATTTTTTTTCCAGGTTTTCATTCTTTTATAGATGAGAAGTTTGTGTTTGTTCATCTTTTTGAAACGTATTGGTATGCTATCTGAAGTGGCATTTAAGATGACAACTCTTCCATTTTCTACACTGAAATAGAACGCACAAAGTAGATGACCTTTAAATCAGATATGGGACATGAAAGTATGCATTTGTAAGAGCCTCCAAAAGCAAATGTGGCGAAAAGCAACATGAATTTGGAAAATGCTCATCTGGATTTTTCTTAAAATTAGTTGTCTTGACAGTGGCTCGACGGTTGAAAAATCCATCACCCCATCGGAATAATCTAAAGTTTTGCTATAGATATTCGTATTACTCTATTCATCACACTCCAAATTGACACTTGGAATTTTATTACGAATAGGATAAAAAGCCAACGTCATTCCTTAGAATAATTAGTTAGAAAAATTAAAGGTCAAATTACCTCAATCCATAGATTAACAGTGAAATATTTTTTTTTTTGGTCGAAAAAATGTTCTTATTGGAAAGATGTTTTATGCATTCTCATAATTGATGGTAAGAGAATTCGGGCCTGTTTGTTAAAATATGTTTTTGTCCTTAGGAACACAATTTTTTGTTTTTTTGGTTCCTCGGAACAAAAAAGGAACAGAAACGCGTTTGTTTGCGTTTTTGTTTCAAAATTATTTTTTTATTCCCAGAAACACATCTGAAATGGAAACAAAAACAAAAAAAACTTGTTTCTTGTTTTTGGAACAAAATTTAGGAACACTTTTTCTCTCTCTTCCATTTTTTCTCTCTTTCTTCTTCTTCTTTTTTTCTTTCTTTTTTTTTTTGGCCGATCGGCGACCTTAGCCATGGCCGGCGACACTCGGCCTCGCTGGATCTAGGCGAGCTCGTGTGACATCCCGATTTTCCAATTCTGGTTTCAATTAAATAAGTCGGGCATTTCATCTTCGCGTCTATAGCTTTCTTCTCGAGTTGGCCACTCACGAGATAACTAGTCTATCGGTGAAGCCGTTAAGGAATCTAAACGCAATAGACTTGAGAATTCGACCAGAAACGACCGCCGACCGTACTAATCTGCAAGGGTCATTACGGTACAGATCGATTAGAGACGGGAGATAGGTCGATTCAACGAACCATGTAATTCAGTGTGGGTGATTCCACCTAATTGCACAATTCTTGTTGATCGGCACTAGACCGATTTCTCTATCGTTTTGGTACCGTGTCCGTATTTGAAACCTCGAGATTTCTACGACAATCGAGAGTCGCCAATGTGTCGAAGATGCACTTTGTGGCTTGAAAATAATCAACCACAGGTCAATTGCACAGAAAATTCCTAAAAGCTACCCGGTAGATTAGGACGCGCTAAAGTCGCGCAGATTGAATTTAACCGTGAAATTGAACCCGATTACAGAAATTGGAAGTTCTGTCAAGTCACAATTCATTTTAGGAATGTCGACTCATCTCCAGAAGATTTTTCTACAAACCGATATTTTTGGCGGAAAAGCAAAGTAAGGCCGTTTTTGTTCGGGATTGTCAGATAGCCGTTTTTAATCGAATCTTCGGGATGCAAATTGGATCATTTGATGGGAAAAAGTCATGAGACGGACGAGGATACCCTGATGGATTTAATTGGGCTTCAAATGGATGTGTTTGGTTGAGAATTGGATGAAATTGATTGAGATTGAAGAGGGAAATGTAACAAATTCGTATGCCATGGGGGAGAGCTATTTTGCACCTATTGGCAAGGTTGTGGAGGAAGCTTGAGGAGAGAGAGTGGCTGAGGTCATGTGATATCATGGTGGGGGCAAAGCCAATGAGAGAATGGCAAGTGTTGAGCTCTAAAGAGCCCAAGGAGACCCCCTTGCTAAGCAGCCTTCTTCTCCCTTAATTTGTGGCTTTCTCCATTATTGTTGAAGGAGAGAAGCTCAGCAAAAAGCCAGAGGAACCGAGCTCACCAGCCCCTCCATCGTCGCACGCCCGGAAGGCCATCGTCGGCCGTTTTCCTCCCTTGTTTTCTCCTCGTTCCAGTTTCTGCTCCAGCCGACCTTTCGCCAAAGATCCGAGTAAAAAGTTAGCTTCCCGGTTGAATCAGTGAACGAGCCACCCATCGCCGCGAAGAAGACATCCAGCCCGTTCCGGAGCACCTCGTCGCTCGCCGGAACGATTCTCCGGTCGTCCCGTACGGCCGCCCGAAGCCGCAGCCCGCCGGACCGTCTGGTTCCGCCCTGCTCCGCCTGTTTCGGGTTTTCTTGCTGTTTCGCCCCTTTCCGACCCTTCCTTTGCCCGTCCCAACCTCCAGCAAGATACCCAAGACCCCCGGGAGCCATTGGTTGCCAACCACCCGCTCGCCGGAGCTCCGATCGGCCCGTTTTCGCCGTTGAAGTTGCTGGTTTCTTCTCTGCAGTTCAGCCCAGATCAGAAGCAGAAAACCAGAAAGCCGTGAGGTCTTTGAGGCCCGTTTTCAGTGTCTTCCCGGCCTCCGTTGGTGTCACCGCTTTGGGGTTTATCGACCGCCTTGGTGTCGTGGTCGCCGTGGACTCGCCGGAACGTTAATCCGGTGAGTTTATCCTCTAATTCTTGCTTAGTGAGTTAATGACGCTTAAGGGGTGTTTAGATTAGTCTAATTAGGTTTAGATGGTTCGATTAGATTATTTTAATGTAAATTAGATTAGTTGTATGATTAGTTTAATGGATGTTTAATTAGGGCTAATTGTATGATTAAATTAGTGTAATCTTGTTTAAGCCCTAATTAATTATTTTTAATTAATTAATTATTTCGAATTTATAAATATTATTTTATTAAATTATATTATTATAATATAATATTTAATTATTTAATTTTCGGAATTAAATTTAATTATTTAATAATTTCGAAAATTATGCCGGGATGGCCGGTCGTTAGAATTTCGCCCTGATCGCAGCAGTGCGGTCGGTTTGTGCTAATTGTATGTTAAGTTGAGAAATTGAGTGAAAATGATGATTATGGTTAATTACTCTAAAGTGTGGAATTGTATGAAATTGGAGAAGTTTTGGTATTTAACTTGAAAATACCCGGTGTCGATTTTTGGCACCGTGAGTGGTTGGTAAGATCAGTTTGTATCGATTGATTGAATGGATGTTTATGTGGGGATTCATCCCAAATTTGTTTAGTGTTGGTATTCGATTAGATTTTTAATCGTGAAAGGTTGTGAGTGGATCTAGAAAATCATCGAAACTCGGCTGTGCCCTATTGGACCGTGATATACCACCGAATTGGGAATCGGTCGTGGCCACTGGGGCCGTAAATTGCCACCTGATAAAGGTCGCGCCCGTTGGGCCGTAAATTGCCACCTGATAGAGGTCGCGCCCGTTGGGCCGTAAATTGCCACCCGATAAGGGTCGCGCCGATAAAGCCGTAAACGCCACCTATTAAAGGTCGCGCCCATTGGGCCGTAATTTGCTACCTAAAGATAGGTCGTGTCCTTTGGACCGTGGTTTATATCGGAGGATTGATTAAGTTCGGCTCGTTGAGCCGGGAGTGAAATTGGAATTGGAACGCTTGAGATGATCGAAGAGTGGTTTTGATGACATGTAATCGACTGAGTCGATTGATCGCTGAATCGATCTGAGTAATTGAATTGTTTGGATGATGTGGTTGTCAATATTTATTGATTAAAGGCGACGTGCGGGGAAAGGGGCGAGGCGAGGTAAGCCCTCTATCCTATTTGTGTGGCTAGAGCGCCCGAGGCGTATTTTCTTCCTAATTGAGTTTTAGAGGGTAGGACTATTTGAGACATTGTCTCATCCCGGTTTGGGGAAAAATATTTCAGGTCCCTAGATGACGGTCGTGGAGGACCGGAAGTCGGAGTTCGGAAGGTGGAGGCTGAAGAATCGGCGAACGTGTCGACAAGTTGGTCATAGGACGGTTCCCTAGTTGTTGAGCTTTGTCTATTTTGTAGACCATCCGAGTGTTGTATATAAACCTATGTGTTTATAAGAAAGCTTGTTTGGTTGTGATTGATTGCTCGCTTTTCTATCCCAAGTTAAATGTTGTCAGGGGATTTGTTTCGCTTCCGCATGCATAATAAAAATTGAATGGGTCGGCGACGTGTCCTGGGAAGTCGCATTTATATCGACCAGAGTGGGATGTTCGCGCGCTCGGAGGATCGGGGCGTGACATCCCCGTTTAAGTGGTATCAGAGCGGGTCTGTGAATGGAGTGATAAGGTGCGATTGTTTATGGGATAGTTAGTAGGAATGGCTTTTATTTCATGCTGGTGCATGTGGCTGATAGTTGTTTGGTAAATTGATTGGTGATGATCACTCAAATTCTAATCTGGGATTAGAATTTAGAAACAGGTTTTTGTAAAGATCCTGTAGATGAGTGATCAGGAGCAGAGGACTCCTAGAGAGAACCTTTAGACCAGTTACTCGGGGTGGTATGCCGATAGGGATCGGTACTCGAGGTGGTCGTGGCGAAGTGCCGGCTTAGACCAGCGCGTGTGTGAGAGTACCGTTGTAGGTCGGTACTAGTGTAGCAGCACCGAGTGATCCTAGGTTTGATGGGATCGTCCAGGCGCTAGTGTTCCATGGAAGCTTGTTGAGCCAGTAAGCTCAGGACCGAGCCGCCGCTATTGTCGCTGTTGCTACCGCCGCCAGTGTTGTAACTATTGTTGTTCTTTGCCTGTTGAGGTCCAAGTTAGAATTGTGATATGGGAGCAAGCCGTTGCATCCGAGTCGAGATTCAGATTCAGTAGAGATGGAAATCAGTTGAGGAAGGAGTCTATGATCGTAGAAAAGTATCTCATTTCCGTCCAACTGGAAATGTGGGATGGTCAAATCAATAATGGATCAGAATGGAGTGTGTTGTGCTGACGGAAGCCGACATGGATTAGCCCCGTGTCCTGGTAAGACGGGTGCTTGTTCTGTGTGTAACCAACAGGGTTACCTGGCCAGAAATGGTCTTAGAAAGCCGATGGGATTGATTGAAAGGAATGCGCCATAGAACGCATCGTGGGGTTTGTAGAGCAGGCCTTCAGTACAAGAAAGAGAGCATGCTTTGTTACTCGACGACGGGAGATAGAGGACTCACTGATTATGTGTCAAGTTTGAGAAAAGAAGTGTGGGTCAGCCTGGTGACCAAGTGCAGTGGGAGCATGCTTTGAATGTGGCAAGCATGGCCATTGGGCTAGGAATTGTCCATGTAAGTGCAAGAGGACTCGAGCATCGCTACCGCCGACAGGACGCCACTAGGATGGCGAAAGGAATAGGAATGGATTGACCATGCATCGATCAAGGAAGAATGTTTCTGAAGTGTTTTTATCAGAGTAGCGCAGCTGGATTTTGAGTGAAAGTTGTGGAGTTTCCGTTGTTGTAATAAAGTAATAAAAAGATGAATCTCTAACTGTAGTTGTACCTGAGGGGTTTGCTTATATATGACCTGGGAGTCATTTATAAAAAGATTTGGCTCGAGGAGCTTTCTTGCTGTTATGAATTGTGGCGATGATATAATTCGGTTGGTTTAGTTAGCGTACGAAAGTTTTGAAGTACTTGGAAGTTAAAAAGGACCTCCGATCCCGTTGTTCGTCACCGAAGACGACCTGGTTTATGGATGTAGGTTGCCTAATCTATTTGGCAACTATAGTGGATGCGGCAGTTGAGGGACCAAGTAAGGAGAACTTAGTCATGGTACAAAGGTTGTATGCAAGTGTTTCCTGAAAAATTGCCCGGTGTCATCGTCGAAAGAGAAATAGAGTTCATGATTGAATTAGCAACCGGATCAGAGCCAGTCCCTAAGGCTCCTTACCGAATAGCTTTATCTGAGTTGAAAGAACTAAAAGTGTTGATGCAGGAATTGTTAGATAAGGGATTCTTACTTCCCAGTGCATCACCTTGGGAAGCATCAGTCTTGTTTGTGAAGAAGAAGGATGGTTTGTTGCGTTTGTGTATCGATATTCTCCAAGATCGACTTGAGGACTGGGTATCATCAGTTGAGGATCAGGAAGAAAGACATACCGAAGTTGGCATTTCGCACTTGATACGGTAATTGTGAGTTCACTGTATTATCGTTCGGTTTGACGAACCCTCCAGCTGTTTTTATGGATCTAATGAACCGTGTGTTCAAGGAGTATCTGGATCAGTTCGTAATTGTGTTCATCGACGACATCTTGGTGTACTCGAGAAGTCCAGAAGAACACGAAAGACAGTTGAGAATAGTGCTACAGATTCTGAGGGATCATGAGCTGTATGCTAAGTTCAGTAAGTGCGAGTTTGGATGACTCGTGTTGCGTTCCTAAGTCATGTGATTTCAGGTGAAGGAATATCAGTGGACCCGTCTAAGATTGAAGTAGTGATCAGTTGGCCAAGATTGACTACAGTGATAGAGATCATAAGTTTTCTGAGTTTAGCAGAGTATTACAGAAGGTTTTTGTGGAAGGGTTTTCAGCCTTAGCTTCGCCGTTTACTCGACTACTGAAGAAAGAAAAGAAGTTTGTGTGGATAGACAAGTGCGAGCGTAGTTTCCAAGAGCTTAAGCAGAAGCTGACTACCGCACCTGTGCTGACCATTTCATCTGGTCCTAGAGGTTATGAGATCTATAGTGATGCGTCATTTAAAGGATTGGGTTGCGTGCTAATGCAGCATGGCAAGGTTGTTGCATACTCGTCCCGTCAGTTGAGACCTCATGAACTGAATTACCCGACGCGTGACTTGGAACTTGCAGCAATAATTTTGGTTCTAAAGATTTAGAGATATTGTTGGTGCGAAGAAAGACTCCAGATCTTCGCTGACCGTTAAAGTCTGAAAGTATTTATTCTCTCAGAAGGAATTGACTATGAGATACCGTTGCGAATCAGATTGTTTGAAGGACTAGAATGGTGGTATCTGGTATCACCTTGGAAGGATGAAAGAAGTCCCTGATGCGTTGAGTCGAGAGTCTTCATTTGTGCATATGCTGGTTAAAGTATGAACCTCACTTGAGAAAGTTCGAGATTCGGTTTTCAAATTTGAGGTAGGCCACCTTCGAATTTTATGGCCACTCTCAGAATTGAACCGGATATTCAGGTTAGAATCAAACGCTTTAGTGGACAGACTCAGAGACTCGAAAGATTATGCAAAAGGATACCGAGAAGAATAGAACTGAATTTCAGATTTCTAAGTACGATTGTGTGTACTTGATGATATCGAGATTAAAGAAGAGATCTTATCGGAAACTCGTCGTAGCAGCTTCAGCATTGTCCAGACAGTACGAAGATGCGTTAGAATTTGCATCAACAGGATTAGTAGACCGTTGTGAAGACAGATATCACTGGCAGGTCGCAAGTGTCAGATGTGCTAGCAAGAGAAAGCACGGTTTTGCAATTCGAGAGGACCTTTGTAATCTCTCGAGATCCTCGTGTGGAAGTGGGATCACGTCACAATAGATTTTTGTGACAAGTCTACCGAGGAGTCAGTGTGGTAATAATTTCGTTTTGGGAAGTAATTGACAGACTGATGAAATCAGCCCACCCTATGGCTGTGTGGAAGGATCTTGATTGGATTAGGCATGCAGAGGTGTTTGTGCATCAGATAATTCGTTTGCATAAAGTGTCAGTGTCAGAGTTATATCAGACCTTGACCAGAGGTTCCCAGTTTCAGCAGATCAGTCAGGTAGTTCCTTTATAGTCAGTGCAGAGTAGAGTATTCAGAACTTCAGTTGGTTGAGTTGAGGTCAAAGATTAGAAAATCGCAGGTCCAGAGTTGGTTCAGAAATCAGTGATTGATTTGCGATTATCGTGACAGATTTGAGACCGCTCGTAATCGCCGTTTAGCCTTGCAGATTAGTATCGAGACCTTGGAATTTCAAGTAGGGGAAATATATTTTTCCTTAAATGTCGCCTATGAAAGGGACATCGTGTTTGGTTAATGAAATGAAGATTGAGCAGCATTTAAATCGGAATCCATCGAAATTTGGGTTCAAAGAAGGATTTTGGCTTTAAATAAAAAAAGAAAGCGGTTTGGGACACCGTCGGCGCCTCTAGCCGAGTGGTATCCGGATGAAGCCGCAGGTCCGAAGTCGGGAGTTCGAATCCCCGACGCGGCAGTTAGCCGCTTGTGGAAAAATAAAAAGAAAAAGAAAAAAAGGAACCAAACTTTTGCAGCTTTCATTTTTGTAAAGATGGACAAGTGCTTAGCCTTTTTGGGAATCAAGAATTGGTTTGGTCAATTTGGAAATGTTTCGTCAAGACCGAGGATCTTGGATAGCGGTGCGATGCGAGAATGAAGGAGCAGAATTGATGAGACGACAATACCCCACCATTTTGAAGAAGAATTTTAATGGTTTAAATTTCGGGACGAAATTTTTATAAGAGGGGAAGAGTTGTGACATCCCGATTTTCCAATTCTGGTTTCAATTAAATAAGTCGGGCATTTCATCTTCGCGTCTATAGCTTTCTTCTCTGAGTTGGCCACTCACGAGATAACTAGTCTATCAGGTGAAGCCGTTAAGGAATCTAAACGCAATAGACTTGAGAATTCGACCAGGAAACGACTGCTCGACCGTACTAATCTGCAAGGGTCATTACGGTACAGATCGATTAGAGACGGGAGATAGGTCGATTCAACGAGAACCATGTAATTCAGTGTGGGTGATTCCACCTAATTGCACAATTCTTGTTGATCGGCACTAGACCGATTTCTCTATCGTTTTGGTACCCTGTGTCCGTATTTGAAACCTCGAGATTTCTACGACAATCGAGAGTCGCCAATGTGTCGAAGATGCACTTTGTGGCTTGAAAATAATCAACCACAGGTCAATTGCACAGAAAATTCCTAAAAGCTACCCGGTAGATTAGGACGCGCTAAAGTCGCGCCAGATTGAATTTAACCGTGAAATTGAACCCGATTACAGAAATTGGAAGTTCTGTCAAGTCACAATTCATTTTAGGAATGTCGACTCATCTCCAGAAGATTTTTCTACAAACCGATATTTTTGGCGGAAAAGCAAAGTAAGGCCGTTTTTGTTCGGGATTGTCAGATAGCCGTTTTTAATCGAATCTTCGGGATGCAAATTGGATCATTTGATGGGAAAAAGTCATGAGACGGACGAGGATACCCTGATGGATTTAATTGGGCTTCAAATGGATGTGTTTGGTTGAGAATTGGATGAAATTGATTGAGATTGAAGAGGGAAATGTAACAAATTCGTATGCCATGGGGGAGAGCTATTTTGCACCTATTGGCAAGGTTGTGGAGGAAGCTTGAGGAGAGAGAGTGGCTGAGGTCATGTGATATCATGGTGGGGGCAAAGCCAATGAGAGAATGGCAAGTGTTGAGCTCTAAAGAGCCCAAGGAGACCCCCCTTGCTAAGCAGCCTTCTTCTCCCTTAATTTGTGGCTTTCTCCATTATTGTTGAAGGAGAGAAGCTCAGCAAAAAGCCAGAGGAACCGAGCTCACCAGCCCCTCCATCGTCGCACGCCCGGAAGGCCATCGTCGGCCGTTTTCCTCCCTTGTTTTCTCCTCGTTCCAGTTTCTGCTCCAGCCGACCTTTCGCCAAAGATCCGAGTAAAAAGTTAGCTTCCCGGTTGAATCAGTGAACGAGCCACCCATCGCCGCGAAGAAGACATCCAGCCCGTTCCGGAGCACCTCGTCGCTCGCCGGAACGATTCTCCGGTCGTCCCGTACGGCCGCCCGAAGCCGCAGCCCGCCGGACCGTCTGGTTCCGCCCTGCTCCGCCTGTTTCGGGTTTTCTTGCTGTTTCGCCCCTTTCCGACCCTTCCTTTGCCCGTCCCAACCTCCAGCAAGATACCCAAGACCCCCGGGAGCCATTGGTTGCCAACCACCCGCTCGCCGGAGCTCCGATCGGCCCGTTTTCGCCGTTGAAGTTGCTGGTTTCTTCTCTGCAGTTCAGCCCAGATCAGAAGCAGAAAACCAGAAAGCCGTGAGGTCTTTGAGGCCCGTTTTCAGTGTCTTCCCGGCCTCCGTTGGTGTCACCGCTTTGGGGTTTATCGACCGCCTTGGTGTCGTGGTCGCCGTGGACTCGCCGGAACGTTAATCCGGTGAGTTTATCCTCTAATTCTTGCTTAGTGAGTTAATGACGCTTAAGGGGTGTTTAGATTAGTCTAATTAGGTTTAGATGGTTCGATTAGATTATTTTAATGTAAATTAGATTAGTTGTATGATTAGTTTAATGGATGTTTAATTAGGGCTAATTGTATGATTAAATTAGTGTAATCTTGTTTAAGCCCTAATTAATTATTTTTAATTAATTAATTATTTCGAATTTATAAATATTATTTTATTAAATTATATTATTATAATATAATATTTAATTATTTAATTTTCGGAATTAAATTTAATTATTTAATAATTTCGAAAATTATCTTAGGGATGGTAGGTCGTTAGAATTTCGCCACGATCGCGACGGTGCGGTCGGTTTGTGCTAATTGTATGTTAAGTTGAGAAATTGAGTGAAAATGATGATTATGGTTAATTACTCTAAAGTGTGGAATTGTATGAAATTGGAGAAGTTTTGGTATTTAACTTGAAAATACCCGGTGTCGATTTTGGCACCGTGAGTGGTTGGTAAGATCGGTTTGTATCGATTGATTGAATGGATGTTTATGTGGGGATTCATCCCAAATTTGTTTAGTGTTGGTATTCGATTAGATTTTTAATCGTGAAAGGTTGTGAGTGGATCTAGAAAATCATCGAAACTCGGGCCGTGCCCTATTGGACCGTGATATACCACCGGGTGGGAATCGGTCGTGGCCACTGGGGCCGTAAATTGCCACCTGATAAAGGTCGCGCCCGTTGGGCCGTAAATTGCCACCTGATAGAGGTCGCGCCCGTTGGGCCGTAAATTGCCACCCGATAAGGGTCGCGCCTGATAAAGCCGTAACCTGCCACCTATTAAAGGTCGCGCCCATTGGGCCGTAATTTGCTACCTAAAGATAGGTCGTGTCCTTTGGACCGTGGTTTATATCGGAGGATTGATTAAGTTCGGCTCGTTGAGCCGGGAGTGAAATTGGAATTGGAACGCTTGAGATGATCGAAGAGTGGTTTTGATGACATGTAATCGACTGAGTCGATTGATCGCCGAATCGATCCGAGTAATTGAATTGTTTGGATGATGTGGTTGTCAATATTTATTGATTAAACCGACGCGTGCGGGAAAGGGGCGAGGCGAGGTAAGCCCTCTATCCTATTTGTGTGGCTAGAGCGCCCTGAGGCGTATTTTCTTCCTAATTGAGTTTTAGAGGGTAGGACTCGCTGAGACATTGTCTCATCCCAGTTTGGGGAAAAATATTTCAGGTCCCTAGATGACGGTCGTGGAGGACCGGAAGTCGGAGTTCGGAAGGTGGAGGCTGAAGAATCGGCGAACGTGTCTGACAAGTTGGTCATAGGACAGTTCCCTAGTTGTTGAGCCTGTCTATTTTGTAGACCATCCAGTGTTGTATATAAACCTATGTGTTTATAAGAAAGCTTGTTTGGTTGTGATTGATTGCCTGCTTTTCTATCCCAAGTTAAATGTTGTCAGGGGATTTGTTTCGCTTCCGCATGCATAATAAAAATTGAATGGGTCGGCGACGTGTCCTGGGAAGTCGCATTTATATCGACCAGAGTGGGATGTTCGCGCGCTCGGAGGATCGGGGCGTGACAGCTCGAGCTTGCACAGCCAAGGCGAGGCCGACCTCGTGCCGGGCTGGGCGAGCTCAATCTCGCCCAAATCCAGCGAGGCCGAGCTCGCTTGACGACGCCGAGCCTCGCCGGCCGCTAGGTGAGGCTCGGCCTCGCCGGGGACCGGCGAGCCTCGCCATGGCTAGGCGAGGCCGCCAGCCCTCGTCGGCCGGTCGCTAGCCATGGCCGAGGCCGACAACCGACCAAAAGAAGAAAAAAGAGAAAATGAAAAATAAATAAGAAAAATAAGAAAGAAAATAGAAAAAATAAAATAAAAATATTAGAAAATTAAAAGAAATAAAAAAACTATACAAATTTACCAATCGTGTTTCTATTCTTTTTATATTTTGGAGCAGATTTACCAAACGCATTTTTTTGTTCAAAAATTGTTTCTTGAAGCGAAATACTTTTTTCTATTTTTGTTCTCGAAACAATTTTTAAACGAAATGTTACCAAACGCACCTTTCTTTTCCTTATCATTTCCTAAAATGCTGATTTGGTACCCAAAAAAAAAAAAAAACAACAACAACAACATGAAAAGTTCATTGGATGGAAATTTTGCACAAACTTCAAACAATGGATGAAAAATTTGCAGTTCTAACAATTGAATATTATGGCTTATTTAATTATTTCAACAAAATGTACTTAATACTCTTCTTTATATTGATGGGGAAAATACAGTATAAAGTGAAAAAAATAAAGAAAATACATTAAAACAACATATCCTATTTAAATAGATATTTTTAAAAAATCGTGAACAGATACTTCTTCTATTGTCAATATATTATTTTCCTGGAAAATTAAAAGATGATTTTAATGGCATTGGCTTTTCTCCAAAAAGCCCCCAGCTTCCACTCGTGGGACAATGTCTTGTAAAAAAGTCCAAATTTTCAGCCACAAGACAAAACTAGCCACCATTAGACTTGCCTTCAGATACATCAATGCCACTAAGTTTTCTAATTTGACACATAATAAGACCAAAAGTTAAAGGAAATGAGTAACAACATGAGCATCCCATAATTAAATTTATGGTTATTTACTTTATTAAAGTTCATAAGTTATTAAAAAGCAAATTTTTTTATGTGCTTGATCAAAAAAAGAGAGTATAATTTCTTAGAGCTTAGAGTTAAGCTTACAAAATCAACTATGTCTCATTATCGATCCAAATCACATATACTAAATTATCTTATTTGATAAATTTAAAGCATCGCACCAAAGTACTTTCAATAAATGGCTGACAAGAGACACTCTTCATAAGAGACATTTATTTTTCTGTTGTTTTGAAAAAAGTTTTTTTTTTTTTTTTTTTTTTTGAACTCAATGAAACTAGAAGTTTTTTCGGTTAATGAGGCATATTCTTTTTTTCAATATTACCAAAATCTCTTATTCTTCTAATGATCAAGTATGCTCCCAAAATTATTATCTCCTGTAATCTATTTCACAAGTCTTTTTGGCATACATAGCACAAGTCTAGAGACTAGTATAATGGTAATTTAATTATAGTGGAAACATAGCTATTACTTCCTGTCCTTTCTTTCTTTTTCCCTTGCTTTTATGTACATTATTAATGTCGTGGCCAAAGAGGACAACAATATAAAGTCAAACAATCCTCCTATGCATGGCACGTTCTAACCAACTTGCATATGCATAAGTGACAATAAAAGCAGCTCATGTGGGTCAACTCCATTCGGCACCAAAATGGAATCGCCACCGGACAATGCCTAAGAGGCAACGACTTCGCCCGCGCAGAGGAAGACTTCTACTAGAAGTGAAAAGGAAAGGCCCACTTTGAGCTGCGAATGGAAGGGACATTCACCGGAAAATGCCTAGAGCTTGAAGGGAACAGCTCAGCATTTTTCTAAGTCAACCTCAATTAACAATTATATTACGTCATTTTACCAAAAAAAAACAATTATATTACGTCAATTATATGAGTTCACTTCCATTACTTCTCAATAAAGAAGCAATAGCGGGTTAGTTGTTAGGGCCACTACGGTGCATACGTGGAGGACCACAATAAGGCGACGACTTAGGGTTTGCTTTTAGTCAATTAACAATTAAATTTTTAGTCAAAATTTAAAGACATCTCTCGATTCCCCATATAAACATATGAAATATTTGAATCGACAATAAAGGACGGGGCAGGGGGTGCAAATTTTTATTTTTGGTCGGATAGGGGGTACAAATTCGCCTGGTCTTGATGACCTTGTCTATTAGATTGAATGAAAGCTCCTTGAAATTTATAATTAAAAAAAAAAAAAAAAAAACGGTCATCTTTTTAAGTTCGAGGTATTGATAGATCAAAGTTTTTGTATGAATTGAACATTGACTCATGCAATTCCATAGAGACGATGGATCTTTATCAATTGAAACATTTTGCAGAAAGTAAATGCTAGTCATTGTGAAAATCTATCTGAAATTCAAGTCCTTCATAGGTAAGAGTTCTTAAACAAATCGGATATTTCCTAGTGCAAATCCATTAAAGGATTGGACCTTTCACAATTTAATCATCCAAAGCGGTTGAAGGCTTCTTTTTGCAAAAATCTTCCCAAAATCCAAGGCCATCTTGGGTTCTTGGAAACGTTAGATGTGTCATAATGCAAGTCCATTGAAAGGCAGGATTTTTCACAATTAGATCATCTGAAGCTATCAAAGGCATGCTTTTGTGCAGATTCTGTTGAAATTTAAGGCCATGATAAGTCCGGGTTCTTGGAAGAGTTTTCACATTTTCTTGCATATCCATCAAAAGACTAGAGATCCCACAAATCAATGGATTGAGAAGACTGACCATTGCAAATTGCGAAAATCTAGTTAAAATTCAAGTAGTTGTTGGATTATAGTTGTTAAAGAAAGCTACAAATTACTTGAAATTCTAGGTCTTGATAAACTTGAGTTTTTGTAAATGTTGGATTTCTCATTGTGCAAGTCCCTTGGAAGGTTTGGGACTTTCTCAATCAAAATGTCTAAAGCAAGTGATGGTTTGGGAATACGAAAGCCCATATGAAATTCAAGGGCTTGGTACGTCGGAATTATTGGATGTCTGTCGGTGCATGTTGATATAGCTAGTGCTAGTACCTAGAGGGGGGGTGAATAGGTATATAAACGATTTTTCGCACAATACTTAGACAATTAAGAAATTGCAACAAATAACATTCAATCGTAAGACTCAGTGAATGAAAGAGAGAATTAAACACGCGGTTTATAGTGGTTCGGCTTGATTCAAGCCTACGTCCACTCTTCTGCACTGACAGCCAATTGGCTGGATTCCACTATGAACAAAGAGATGTTACAGCGTTGATCTTCCTTGATTTCTGGGTGTAGATGAACTACCACACTCACTCAAGGTATCACCAAGTATAGACACTCTCTGTATACAATTTCGCTCAGACTGTATCGACTAATAATCAAGGTGCTTCAGACTCTGGAATTTCTCTATCGATCACACACTTGAACAACTGGAACGTCTTCCTTTTATACTCCTTTATGCCATCATAACCGTTGGCACTTACCAAAGGAATTCCTCCAATCTACCCGTTGGACGGAATCAATCAAGAAGATCATCCAAGCTATTAAAGGAATCGACGATAGCCCATCAATCTGTTCGCCCATACAATCGGGATCTTGGTTTCCATGAATAGAACCTTCCAAGAATACTTCGTCGATTATCGGATCTTCAATTGATCTAGATACGAATCAAAGAATCCGTTGTATTTGTCCAGCCAAAAGATCTTCTCCAGAGATCAAGATGAAATCCTTAATCATAATCCTCAGATTTGGATTTCCTTCGACACTGGATCAGATAGACTGTCAATGAGAATAATTTTGAGTCTTAAGTCTTGAGTCTTGAATCTTGAGTCTTGAGTTATGAGTCTGGAGTTATGAGTCTGGTGGTCAGAAAGTCTTCAGACGCAAATAACCAGACTAGACTGATGGAAACGTTTTGTCAGCTTCAAAATCTTCTAGAGCGATTTCTCCAACAATCTCCCCCTTTTTGATGATGACAAAACTTTCCTGTAGATTTGAACAACCTTGACCTGCAAAAACATTTCTCAAGCAATATGGCTATCTCATAAAGATTTAATAAAACAACCAGACTCTGCATCCACAGAAAATTGGTTAGACTTTCATGAGTAATACCATATAACAACACTCGATATAAATGCCAACAGTCAAGCATCACAATCCACAGCCAAATTCAATCCATACTCAAGTTCACACAAGTCATACTTAAAAAACTCACAACCACAAAAACAAATTTAAAATCAATGTTTGAAAAAGATGGTTGGTTCAAATTTCTTCTCCCCCTTTTTGTCATCAGTAAAAAGGTGAGAAAAGAGTCATGTCGCTTGGGAATGCGCACGATCCGGAATTCTCCCATGGACTGTACTATGCATTCGAGCCTCTTCAAGTCTTCCCTTAATTTTGCTACCTCTTCTCCTTTTGCATTGGCTTGAATCTGCAGAGCGAGGTCTTTCATTCTGTCTTCCGGGTTAACTGAAGATGCTTGGCCAGCATTCTTGATGGCTTGAATTTCATAGTCCAGAGCATAGATTTGTCCCCGCATTTCCAGAAGAATATCAAGAATACGATGAAAATCTGCTGAATTGTCTGTACGCATACTAGCATTTACTTTCTCAGATGGAGTAAATGCAGACGATGGCGCTTCTGTATGACCTTGCAGATTTGATGATGTATCATGATGTTCTTCAAGCAATGGAGACTCTTCTGGAGCAGCATGAGGTGAGGATTTTTCTTGCTCTCCAACTCCCCTGTCTCTAAGACATCAGAATCTTGCTCGCCAACTCCCCTGTCTCTAAGACATCAAGATGGGTGGAGTGATTATCATGCTCTTGATTCTTTCTCTCCGATTCATCGATGAGACTTTTCTTTCTCTTCTTCTCCTTCTTCTTCATCTTCTTTTTCTTTCTCTCTCTGCTCTTCTTCTTCTTCAGCTTCTATCTCTTTCTCTCTCTGCTCTTCTTCTTCTTTTTGCTTTGACTGAAGTTATGTTGATCGAGATACAGAACGTCTAGTCCTTACCAGTGCAGGAATAGAAAGATCTTCATCGTCTTCTTCATCCTCCAAGATGAGAGTTCTTCTCTTTTTGGATGGAGTTCCAATGGGCTCCTTCCCTTTTCTCTTTGATGCGAAGAGAGCGGAGTTTTCACCTTGAACTTTGCCATTTCCTTGCTAAGTTCTTTCAGACGCATCTTCGTCAACATATTCAAACCTACCACCATTTTATCGCACGGTCTAACACAGAGAGTGTGTGGCAGTTCGATATTCATGTGTCTAAAGATTTTTGTCACAAGATTTGGGTAAGGCAATTGTCCCTTGTTCTTCGACATTGCTCTATACATATGGAAGAGAATAGTATGAGGCAGAGAGAACTTCTTCCCTGAGTTGATTGCATACATCAATTTGGCTTCCGAATTGGATACATCAGTCTTTGATGTAGACTTTGGCCTAATACAATTGATCACACTTTTGTGCAGCATAATATTGATGGCACTCATCTTCGAGTAGGTAATCTTCGCCTCTGTATCTCTGTTTTTGACAAGATCCAGAGTAGCACGAGCAATCGAGATTTTGATTGGTTGATAACGTCCTCGTTCAACACCAATTATGTCCACTAGCATGTCCACATCTATCACATAATCCTGATCTCGGACACTGAATGATATTCTATTCGCATCGAGAAAACTTAGATTCGAATAGAAATATGCGATCAAGTGTGCATAACCATCGATGATATCGGTGCAAAACTGCTCAAGTTGAAGCAGTTCGAACTTTTCCTTAAGTTCACATTAATTGCATCCAGAAATCAAAATCAACACTCCCGGGGTTTATCACCCCTCGTTTCAACAGATCGAAGAACAGCTTCTCTGTTCATTCGATCTAAACAACTCCATCTTTTTCCCTTCACCTTTGCAAAGCAATGCCCATTCTCGGTTGAAAATCACTAAACATTTTATCATCTTCGTTCCCCTCATTAAGAATCGGTCCTGAAACACGAGGGTCACTTGGAATGTTCGCAAGTGACTCTTGACCTTACCTTTGGGAGCAATTCCCAATTCCTCCATTCGCTTCAAAAATCTGTACTCATTCCCATAATTCTTATCTTTAAGGAAGGCATCTATATAATTCAGAGGAGAACCAGAAACTTTCAACGCACGATAGAGCATGTAAATAAATGAGGGTTTTTGTGCTCTCACAGGTTCAACGTTCTCTAGAATGACTTTCCCGATGATGACCCGCACCTTGTGGGGTAGATGGTGAGTGATGAGGTGGAGAAGGAACAGGACTCTGTTGCTGTCTCGACAAATCATCTTCCTCGGTGAGATCGAAGTGCGTCGGTCCCTCCTTCATTCTCTGTGGACCCCTGCTTGCGATCCTTGACGACTTTCTCGAAGAAGACATCTTTTCTTGTCAATGGAAGATTCCTTCACTTGCTTTCCCAAGGAAAAACGACAACTTTCTCGAGTATGAATACGAAGTAGAAAACGGGGTTGAGAGAAGAATGCCTTTTAGGGTTTTGAGAATCGAGTAAAAAGAGAAAACTATGTATATATAACTCGGTTTTGAAAAGGAAAGAGCAATCGTTACGAAGAGAAGTGAACAAGTCGTCTTTCTTTTTTAAAAAATAATAACTGCCATTTTAAAAGAGATTATCCCTTTTTGAAAAGGCATGTTTTCGGAAATTAAAGATTATATCAATCAAGTATAACTGAACGAAAGATCGTACCTTTTCGAGATTAAAAGAATAACTTACGTCTATACAATGAAGGTCCGAGTCGAGAATTCGAGTCGAAGGATAGAGTCTAATTGATGTAGATTCTTCAGACTTTAACTTCTTCAAGCTTCAAAATGTTGAGTACGGAACGGATAAAATCGAATTGATTTTTCTCCAAAGGCTTTGTGAATATATCCGCTAGTTGACTTTTGAATCAACAAATTGAATTGAGATTTCTCCATTTTGAATATGATCTCTAATAAAATGATGTCGGATCTCTATATGCTTTGCTCTTGAATGAAGGATTGGATTTTTTGTGAGATTGATTGCGCTGGTGTTGTCACATCTGATCTCAGTGCATGAGTCTTCAATCCCAAAGTCTTGTAGCTGTTGTTTTATCCATAGAATTTGCGAACAGCAACTTCCAAGAGCTACATACCGCTTCGTTGTAGAGAGAGCTACGGTGCTCTATTTCCTTGAAAACCAAGACACCGTCCCGCTTCCAAGCAACGGCGAGGTTCCCGAAGTGCTCTTTCTATCGACTCGCAATCGGCCGGATCGGCATCCGAATATCCGGAAGATTGAAGTCTCCCTCCTTAGGATACCATAGACCGATGCTTGAAGACGAGGCAACGTATTTAATAACACGTTTTGCAGCCTTGAAATGAGATTCTCTAGGATCTGATTGAAACCTAGCACAGATGCAAACACTCAACAAAATGTCAGGTCTAGAGGCAATAAGATAAAGAAGTGAACCGATGATGCTTACATACAGCTTTTGATCAACTTTCTTCCCTTCTTCATCTTTGTCTATTTTCAACGAACTTGACATTGGTATATCGTCTTTTTGCAATTTTCCAATCCAAACCTTTTGACAAGATTATTAGCATATTTTTCTTGACAAATGAAAGTTCCTTCCTTCAATTGCTTTACTTGAAGACCAAGAAAGAATGTTAATTCTCCCATCATACTCATTTCAAATTCATCCGCATAGACTTTGAAAATTTCTTGCCTGAGACTTTCATTAGGGATCCAAATATGATATCATCCACATATATTTGAACAAGTATAAAACTTTTGTTTTCTTTTTTAATAAATAAAGTAGTATCAACTTTACCTTTGGCAAAACCATTCTTTAATAAGAACTTACTTAGTCCGTCGTACCAAGCTCGAGGTGCCCGCTTTAAACCATACAGAGCCTTTTTGCCCGAAGGCGAGTCGGCTTCTTTGGGTTTTCAAACCCCGGAGGTTGTTCCACGTAAACTTCCTCATGGATAAATCCATTTAGGAAAGCGCTTTTGACGTCCATTTGGAATAACCTGAAATTTTTATAGCAAGCAAACGCAAGTAATAGACGAATAGCTTCTAACCTTGCCACGGGAGTGTAAGTCTCATCATAGTCTATTCCTTCTTCTTGCGTATATCCTTTTGCCACGAGTCTTGCTTTGTTTCGTACGACTTTTCCTTTTTCATTCATCTTGTTTCGAACACCCATTTGGTTCCGATAACGAGTTTTACCTTTTGGTTTAGATGTCGGATCCCATACGTCATTAATGTTGAACTGCCGAGCTCTTCTTGCATGGCTTCAATCCAGCTTTCATCGAGATAGAGCTTCTTCTATGCTTTTTGGTTCAATTTCGAAATAAGAGCTATAGCACTAGACTCTTCACGCCTTTTGGATCTGGTGCGGATTCCTTCATTAATTTCTCCAATAATGAGATATTTAGGATGACTGGATTTATGCTTCCGATTCTTGGTTGATTTGACTGGTTGAAGATCTCTTTCTTTATCTCGAGTCTTCTCGAGTAGCTTGATGCCGATCTTCCGAGACCGAGAAGCTTCTTGAGTTGTAATCTTTTGAGGGTGGAGCGAGGTTCGGACTTTTCATGCTGAGTCCGATTTGGATTCATTTTGCGTAGAGTCTTGGAATTTGACATTCATTGACTCCTCCACGGGCATCGGCTCTTCTTATTATAGACTCGTAGGCTTTGCTTGATGCAGAATATCCAAGGAAGATGCCTTCATCGATCTTTCTTCGAACTTACCAACTTGATCTTTTGCATTTTTCAATATAAAACATTTGCATCCGAATACATGAAAGTATGAAACAATAGGCTTCTTTCCTTTGAATAATTCATAAGGGGTTTTCTCGAATAGGTCTTAGAAAAACTCTATTGATTATATAGCATCTTTGTTGAAACAGCTTCGGCCCAAAATCGTGAAGAAATTTTACTTTCAATTAACGAGTTCTAGCCATTTCTTGAAGAGATCGATTCTTCCTTTCCACCACTCCATTCTTTGAGGAGTATATGGAGAGGAGAATACATGTTTAAATCCGAGTCATCACAAAACTTTGTAAAATTTTGATTTTCAAATTCACTTCCATGATCAGTTCTTATACTTGATATAACACATCCAATTTCATTTTGAATCTTTTTAGCAAATTTTTCAAAATACGAGAATGTTTCAGACTTATTTGCAAGAAAATATACCCAAGTAAAACAGGAGTAATCATCTACAATAACTAGGCAATATTTCTTACCTCCAATACTGGTTTGGTTTGGTCCGAAGAGATCCATATGCAGCATTTGTAGTACATGATTAGTAGAGATATGATTTATTGATTTGAATGAATTTCTTACTGTTTTCCCGAATGCATGGAGTGCATGGATTGGTCTTTTGATATGATAATTTTGGTAGTCCTCGAACAAGCTGTTTTGATGAGATTTTGGCCAATTGCTTCATGTTGACATGGCCAAGCTTTCTATGCCATAAGCTTGCTTCGTCTTGAATTGAGATTAAGCAATGTGATTCATCCGGTTTTACGTCTAGGAGGTAGATATTTCCATGTCTTCGACCTTTGAACGATCGAGTAGAGTCTTTCGATTCCGAACATGTTCCTTCTTGGAAGAAAATCTTGAATCCCGGTATCACATAGTTGGCCCGATCTTTGAGAAGATTGTAATTGAGTCATTCTACTAGAGAAACATTGTTTATTGTGAGATTTCCAATTTTGACAGTTCCAAATCCCACAATATTTCCTTTCTTTGTTTCCTCCAAATGAAACTTTTCCTCCGTTCACTTGAATAAGCTTTATGAAGCTATTTGAATATCTTGTCATGTGTCTTGAACATCCGCTGTCAAGATACCATTTTACCTTTTTCTTGACGGAGACCTGCATTCAAATGAAAATCTCAAACTTTCTTTGGTACCCAAATTTTCTTGGGTCCTTTGGTGTTAGCAGAATAATCATTATAAGGCCATGCTTTCTTAATGTGCTTCCAAATCATGGGACACTCTTTTTCAAAGTGATCCTTACTTGTTACACTTTGAACATCTTAGAGCATTTCGTCCTACAGATTTTACAAAAACTTTCTTGAAATGATTTTTGTAAGCCTCTTTCGATGGTCTTTTCTTAATTCTTTCTTTTACTTTAGGAAAATCAATCAAGGGAATTGTTTCTGCTGTCATACCTAGACCAGACTTATTGAAGTAAGGTCTTTGAACTGAAAGAACTTTTTCAAGTTTTTCAGATCCTATAGAAAATTTCCTTGAAATATTAGATAAGTCAGTTTTTAGAAAAGTATTTTCTTTTAAAAGATTATCTTCTTTTTCTTTAAGAGTCGAAACATTTAAATCTAAACTTTTGATTCTTTCTTCTAAAATGTTTTCTTTTTTGTTTTAAAGCTAAGTTTTCCCTTTTTAGTTCGGAAACTCTTTTGAGAGAAGTCTTAAGACTAAAACACGAGTTCATCAATATATTTAGAGACTTTGACAGGAATTTTAAAATCACTTACCTCAAATTCACTTTCCGAGTCCGATCCAGGAATCCGAGTCCGAGTCCGATTGTGCCATCGACACGATTGGCATATTCATCCTCACTTTCTTCACACTCGTATCACTCCAAGTTTCGGCTTTGAGTGCTTTTCGAAACTTTTCAGTTTTCCTTTCTTCTTCTTGAAGAGGACGGTTGGGTCTTATGTGTCCCTTTTTTCTTACATTCGAAACAAACTACATCCTTGTTTGGTTCCTCATCATCAACAGACTTGGATTGCTGTCTTTGAAAATTTTGTTTCTTGGATTGAACCTTCTTCCTTTTCTATTAAGTTTTATGAACCTTCTTATCATAAGAGCAAGCTCCTCATCGTCCGAGATCATCTTCAGAATCCGCATCATCGAATCATCATTTGATTTCAATGCAATAGATTTCTTACCTCTTGGATCTTCGTCTTCATTGATTCGTTCCACTTCATAAGACCGAAGAGTTCCAATCAGCTCATCAACGAGATAGAGGCATAATTCTTTGCGTCTCTCTTATTGAAGTCTTTATATGATTCCAATCTTTAGAAAGTCCACACGGTAGCTTGTTCACTTTCATGGGATCGAGATCTTTTATCCTTGGTTCTCAAGACCATTGACAATATCGTAAAACGACTAAACATGTCGGTTATAGGTTCTCCTGGTTTCATTTTGAAGGATTCATATTGACCAAGGAGAATGTTGATTCCGGTCTCCTTCACTCGACCTGTTCCTTCATAGGTGATGTGTAATTTGTCCCATACTTCTTTTCGTAACACAAGAAGATATTCTGTTATATTCAGTTGGTGACAAAGCACAATATAAAGAGTAAATTGCTTTTGCATCGAGTGCTTGTCTCTTATTGATTTCTTCCCGAGTCATTCCACCGATCTCAATTGTTTCTTTTCCTCTTTCGTAAACCGATGCAGCAAAAGTAGGAGTGATCCCTTTTTCCACAACGTCCCATTCCTGAGGATCCTTTGATCGCAGAAAGGCTTTCATCTTGTTCTTCCAGATGTTGTAATCATTTCCATCAAAGTAGGGAGGTCTAGTATTGCTTTGCCCTTCCATCAGCCCCGGTGCCAACATACTAGCCATGGATCTTTTACTCTGAAGTAAAACACTTCAAATAAAGTAAGAACACGGGCTCTGATACCAATTGATATAGCTAGTGCTAGTACCTAGAGGGGGGGTGAATAGATATATAAACGATTTTTCGCACAATACTTAGACAATTAAGAAATTGTAACAAATAACATTCAATTGTAAGACTCAGTGAATGAAAGA
Source organism: Eucalyptus decipiens (assembly GCA_014182575.1). NCBI lineage: Eukaryota > Viridiplantae > Streptophyta > Magnoliopsida > Myrtales > Myrtaceae > Eucalyptus > Eucalyptus decipiens. Next base: position 28,268,065 of record CM024611.1, on the reverse strand, counting down.
GAGAATTAAACACGCGGTTTATAGTGGTTCGGCTTGATTCAAGCCTACGTCCACTCTTTCGCACCGACAGCCAATTGGCTGGATTCCACTATGAACAAAGAGATGTTACGGCGTTGATCTTCCTTGATTTTGGGTGTAGATGAACTACCACACTCACTCAAGGTATCACCAAGTATAGACACTCTCGTATACAATTTCCTTTCGATCGTATCGACTAATAATCAAGGTGCTTCAGACTCTGGAATTTCTCTATCGATCACACACTTGAACAACTGGAACGTCTTCCTTTTATACTCCTTTATGCCATCATAACCGTTGGCACTTACCAAAGGAATTCCTCCAATCTACCCGTTGGACGGAATCAATCAAGAAGATCATCCAAGCTATTAAAGGAATCTGACGATAGCCCATCAATCCTGTTCGCCCATACAATCAGGATCTTGGTTTCCATGAATAGAACCTTCCAAGAATACTTCGTCGATTATCGGATCTTCAATTGATCTAGATATGAATCAAAGAATCCGTTGTATTTGTCCAGCCAAAAGATCTTCTCCAGAGATCAAGATGAAATCCTTAATCATAATCCTCAGATTTGGATTTCCTTCGACACTGGATCAGATAGACTGTCAATGAGAATAATTTTGAGTCTTAAGTCTTGAGTCTTGAATCTTGAGTCTTGAGTTATGAGTCTGGAGTTATGAGTTTGGTGGTCAGAAAGTCTTCAGACGCAAATAACCAGACTAGACTGATGGAAACGTTTTGTCAGCTTCAAAATCTTCTAGAGCGATTTCTCCAACACATGTCCCTCGAAGGGTGGACCTCCTGCAGTCAACTCGTTTGAAGCTATTTGGTGATCAACCAGTTGAAATTGGAGGCCGTGGTAATCATACGAAGCTTTTGGATGCTGCCGGTTGTCATTGTCTGGTCGCAATCTGATCCCGGTTCTTAGAAAAGTTAGATACCTCTTGGTGCAAGTACGTTAAAAGGCATGATGACGTTTCTGAAGCATTGGATTGCTACAGAAATTGCAAAATATAGTGAGAATTTATGGCCCTGGATGCAAGTCCATTGAGAGGCTAGATCTTTCAGATTTACTCGTCTGGAGTTCACTAAAGTCTAGTTGAAACTAGGACTTGATAGATTGGATTCTTGAAAGAGTTTGATTATCTCTTGGTACCCGCTCTATGACCCACCGACTGTGTGATTTGTATGATCGCTATTGTCCGAATCTGCATGATACAACTGAATTTGTAAGCTTCAACAGCAGCCCAAACTGCATCAGCCTAGCCCAAACAAGGGGAGGCATTGTCTGGCGGGTTGCGCGTGGGTTTCGTCCAGACCAATTAAAATCTATATCTAATTGGGCTTTGCAACTTTAAGTCAAGAACAAATCATTTCTTTAATTTTGACTAACCCATGCAAGCCATTCAATCTAGTAAATATGAATTAAAAAATTGGTTTTTGACACCGCTCCTTAAACTCAGTGACCCTTATCACAAGAAACATTAGAATAGAAACAATCATACAAGAAAAAACCAGCAAAATCACTCACTATCGAGCACACCAATCCTCAATCATGGATTCAAAGCAGCCTTGGTCGAGCAAGAGCATACAACAAGCAGTCCTCAGATGCTTTTAACCTCATCAGGAACTGCTTCCTTCAGAATAAATGACTCAAACATAGTTTTCACTAGGAATTACAGCAGCAGCAACCCTATTCATTTAGGGTTAACTTGCTCATGTATCACCTTATTCCCTTCCTTTCAGCTATTGCATATTGTAGCAGTCGACCCAAGTTTCAATGGTACAACTTTCAAGCTTTTCCTTTCATCATCTGCAGGCCTTATGGAAATTCTTGATCCCATTCTTCAGCTTGTCTTTTTACTTTCAGCAGACTTAAAATTTATAGGATATTGAAAGAATTGTAACTCAAAGTTCTCTTCAAATTATTCCCGAGCAACTTTTAATTCCTTAGTGGGGTTTTCTGTGTCAATTGGTCCAATAGAAGAAAATTGATTCAATTTTATCTGTTTCAGACAGTCATATTCTTTTTTGTCATGATTATTCAAGCATGGCAATTTCATGCTAGGCAAGGTAGATTTGTTCCATTGGTTAGCAAATTATTAACTCCTGTTATACCTAATAATACTTTGGTCCTCTTGATCAACTAGACATAGACCGAAGGCCAAAAATAAAATCATCAATGAAGAAGCATATTTGGAGGGGGTTGATGTGTGAGCTAAAAATAAAATCACTGTGCAGATGGAACATCCTGTTGAGAAGACGTTCCTCAGCATACATTTCCTCTGAGGTGAGAATTCCTTGACCGACCATTGTATTCCACACAATTTACTGTTCTAATCATCTTCTTCATGTGGCATAGTTGTGAGCATGTCAAGAAAGAACCCAAGCAGATACACAATTGAAGAGTTACTCAGATCAATCAAGAACTGAAACTATCTTGGTTCACCTTATGAAATTGTGAAATCCTACTTTAAGAGATATGATTTTTAGCTGCATTGGAAATAAGCACTTAGCTGCACTTACATGGTGTGACTGGAGATGGCGTGAATGAAGCCCCTGCTTTGAAGGAGGCGGACATTGGGATTGCAATTGCTGATGCCACTGATGCTGCTAGAAGTGCTTGGACATTGTCCTCACTGAAACGGGCTTGAGTGTCATTATAACCACTGTGCTGACCAGCTAGGCTATATTTCAAAGAAGGATTACACTGTTAGTGATTTGGATTGTGTTTCCAATGGATAATGCACCAAGGCTCTGCGTATTGCTAATTGTGTTCCCAGCTTACTATGAGTTGACTAAAATTTTGCAGATTTATGCCATCTCCATTATGATTGGCATTGCGGTAAGTGTCCTACCTTAATGTAGACTCACGATAATAAAGTATTCCCTCATGAAAGTTCATGCAGTCAGTCTTTGGCAGTTTGGCTTTATGTTGATTGCTTTGATATGGAAGTTTGACTTTGCGCCCTTTATGGTTTTGATCATTGCCATATTAAACAATGATAAGATGATAGGTTTGTGTATTCTTGTACTCCCGGTTTTCAACATAGCAGATTAAGAAAGACCAGTTTAAATAGTTTTGTCTACCAATCTCGGGAATGATCGTGACAATCTCCAGAGTCACGATCATTCCCGAGATTGAGTGAAGCCATCGCCCTAGCAAGAAAGCCGGAAGTTGAAAGAAATTTTGCTACCGGAATTGTTCATGGAGGTTACCTAGCACTAATAATTGTATTCCCTTGGGCCATGAAAGATGTGGACTTCTCAGTAAGAGCCCGTTTCTTGTGTGGTTTTCTAGTTCTGTCTCTCTTGTATATGTTTTGTTTAATTATTGGAACCAGAAGTAATAAAATATCGCTACCCTATTCTATGGTGCATGACAAGTTTGGTGTAAAAAATCAATCAGAAATAGCCTGATGAAATGATATCAGCCCCATATTTGTGAGTATAGTTAGCCTTTAATCTGTCACCAGATAACAGCTGGTCCTTTGTTGAACGCCAGGGACTTTTCTTGGTCAGCGCATTTGTAGCTGCTCAGCCGGTAAGAATTTCTGAGTCATAGTCTGTTCACCTTCTACTGGGAGCATAAGTTTGCTATGGTACTTTCTACTCACTAATTTGATTGGAGTCCGGTTGAAGTGAGAACTACAGATTTATTAGCTTTCATTGATGGTGGTTAAAAGTCCTCAGAAAAGTTTGGACAGCAATAACTTAATCACCATTCACCAATATGCTTCCCTGATGCAAAAATATTTTGTGGACAGGTTGCAACACTTATAGCGGTCTATGCAAATTGGGGTTTCGCAAGGATAAAAGGAACAGGATGGGGGTGGGCTGGTGTCATCTGGCTTTACAGTTTGGTGACATATGTTCCGCTTGATATTCTTAAGTTTGCGATCCGCTACATTCTGAGTGGGAGAGCATGGAATTCCCTTTTGGAGAACAAGGTATTTCCACTAACAAAGTGGCACCACCACGAATTATGTATTATGAAAAACCCTACATTGCATTAATTTTGGTTAATTTTATCACGCAGATTGCCTTCACTTCTAAAAAAGACTATGGCAAAGAAGAGCGAGAAGCTCAGTGGGCAACTGCACAGAGGACTCTGCACGGCCTTCAGCCTCCTGAAAGCAGCAACCTATTCTCTGACAAGAGTAGCTACAGGGAGCTTTCTGAGATTGCAGAGCAAGCCAAGCGACGAGCTGAGGTTGCGAGGTGAGCACCTTGATTCTCCTACTTCAACGCTCGTAAGAAAATGGTTCACTTCCGTACCTGTTTGCTTGCCTAATAACTGAAGTTCAAAGGCCGTGCTGTATTTAACTGAGTTTAAACGTCTTACTCTCTCAAAACAGAGTTTAAACCATTCGCTGCTAGAAATTCCTTTTCACCGTTTAAGTCCTACATGCGACGGTAAGACAGAGTGAATCTGTTGTTGCAGGCTTCGCGAGCTACACACTCTGAAGGGCCATGTTGAATCCGTGGTCAAGCTCAAAGGCCTGGACATCGATTCCATTCAGCAGCATTACACATTCTGAAGGGCTTTTCATTCGAAGCAAAGGAGATCATATCATGAGAAATGGAAAGTGGTCTTAAGGATTATGATGACGAAGAAGCCTATGAAGCTTGTATTAGTCTATAGGACGACAGAAACCGATGTCGCTGACATCGGTTTTTGCTGTGGCCAGTTTAATGCATGAGGGCTGCTCTCTCTCTGACAGAACGAGATTTAATTTTTCGTTTCAAAGTAGCCATGTTCAAGTCGGTTGGTGAATGTTACGTGGATCTTAATGATTATGTTTAGCTTGAAGCATGATCTTGTCAACAATTCTCGAGTGATTTGCCCCGTAAAAGGAGAGATAAAGGACAGAAGTTTTTGGCATTTAGTAAGTCTTTTTTGTTTATGACAAAAAAAAAAAAAAAGTCTTTTTGGTCAAATAAGTGATTACCAGAAAAGGTTTCACGTGAGTCTCCACGTTTCTCATTTTCCTTTTGTGTGCAGCCAAAGTATTGATGAGTTATAACGAGAAAAGATGTGCCTTTTAAGGATTTAAGCTATTTTCTTTTTCTAGTTAACAAATAACAAAGATGAAATATTTTCTCACACTTAATCCTTTAAAAGTAGATGGAAAGACACATTATTTGTATGAATTGTAATGATGGGGAGTGGTTGCGAAGGTCAAAGAGCTTCTAATATGGTGAAGGAGATAGAAATGGATCAAACTATACATTATATAAGTAGATAGTTATTTTGGGATATATATATAAAAGTTGAAATTAATTCACGAAGGCATATAGTAACGTGTTAGCTTTAGAACTCTAAAGTTAAGCATACTTAGGTGGGAGCACAATCCACCTGTATGTCAAAAGGCAAAACTATAAGGCTTAGTTATGGGACGAGTCAAAGAGAATAATATCTTAGTGAGTTAATCCAGCAATGTTACAATACGGTATTGGAGTAGAACCCCCTTTAATAGGTGCGTGGTTCGGGGATGAATTACATGGAAGTTGGTAGGCCTGTAACAATCCAATTTGACGAAAGTGAGAAGTGGTCGTTGGAGCCAGAGGGCATGGACAAGGAGCAGCTTTTGGTAGGTTTCCAAAATAGCGAAAGGGAGCAAGAATAAACTGAACTATGCACCAAATAGGGGAAGAGACATTCTAGAATATGTATGTCAAAACTAAAATTAATTTATGGAGGCGCCTTTTGAGGTAATGACATTGCTTAGTTTTCAAACTCCATAATTAAGCGTGCCCAAATGAGAGCACTACCAACATGAATGATCTCTTGAAAAGGTGTCCGCCTATATGTCAAAGGACAAAACCGTGAAGCTCGGTATGAAATGGGCTAAAAAGACAAATGAGTTAATCTATGGAAGTCACATGAATAGTCATGTATTATAAATAGATGTAACTCTAAAATGAATTAACATGCAACTTTAATGATTGCAACCTTTGACCGAAAGACACTATTCACTAATTAATTTTAGTGTACAATTATTTATAATATAAAATAGACAACAATAAATTGAGCGATAAAACTTAAAGTGGCTTGACATGTTGTGGCTCATGACTATGAGATCTATATGATAGTAAGAATAGATAAAAATATGTTGAAAACACATGATATTTTTATAGGTAGTAGATATTACGCACATTCAAATAAGCTCTTTTAAATTCTTTCAAACATATGATGATGAAAAAGTATGAGAAAAGACAAGAAATATTCATTTCAAAACAGAAAGTAAAACAATTTCTAAGTTCCAAAAGAACGATAGCAGAGCAATCTTCAAGAAAATATAACAAAGTATATAGAAAATTTTTTTGGTACCATTATAATTAGCAAGAAAATCACCAATAAGCGTAATAAGTTTATAGAATAATCTTTAAAGAATTATAATTACTCAAAATGCCAAAAGGATAAGAATGTAAGCCATGAAAATGGTATCGAAGATCTCCATAGCTAGAATCAATAATACATATAATCAAATAAAAGAAATTTATACACTCGATGTGGAATCCATCGTTCTTGATACAATAGCAATGATCTAAAGCTCAGACACTTTTTCTCTATTATTTTTTGTATCATTGGTTCAATGAGATTGCTCCTCACTCTCAGCATTCAATAAACACTCCTTATAGAGTTTTAAATCACATGCCCTCTCATTATAGGCTGGGTTTTACTCAACCCACACTAACCACTTCCAGACCAATTAAAATTCTTATATCTCACATTATTAGATTAATCCCATAAAAAGGTAAATTATAATACTAATTAATGCAGCTTACAACAGAAAAACTTTTATAGTTATAAACACAGCCCCATATAGCATATGTTTATATTAGCATGGTGTTGTATTAACATATGTGCAAACTATTTGAGAAAATATAAATTTATTAGCAGGATAGTGGCTGTCAATAAAATTGCATCAGAAATTATATATTTTAAGAAAACATTTTCCATTCTTTTATAATTTGGAATAGTATCCAATTTAAATAGGAAATTAGATTAACTACAGAGTTTAACCTTAGCATCGCAAAAGAGATTATTGGACTTAGTCATGCATAATTGCATGTATAATTATATATCCAACCATGTATTTCCTAAAACAGATTTTGAATTTCTAATGTCAAAGCAACATAATTTACAACCAAATAGTTAGAAATTCGCTCTAGGCGTGATGTTCTCTTTCAACTTCTCTTTAGCTTTAAATGGTCTTAACGTGTGATGGGTATAAGGCTCATCAATCATCATTTTGGCCCCAGTTACCTCAACATATTCACCCTGGTCTGTATCGTTCTCGTATCGCTCCACAAGGGTTACGTCATGTTTTCCATGCTTTCTTTCTCTTTCAAAATGTTTTCATGCTTGGTTGCCACTGTTGCCAAGTGGAAAAGATCATTAATTTATCGTCCTACCATCTTTTCTTTGATAGAAAACTTCAAACTTGCCAGAGCTACATCCACAAGGGATTTTTCCAGTAAAGGCAGAAGGCATCGATTCCTTGCCTTTTTGAACCGAAATATGAACTGATCTATCAACTCATCATTTTACTGCTTCATAGACACATCAGGGATGGATCTCTGGAATTGTTCATGAAATAATCTTTCCATTTATTCCCATGAATAGACGGAAATTGGTGGCCTGTATGGAATAGGCGCCAGAATAGTCTGAGGCATCAAGCTGGAGATGCCATCGACAACTCAGCGCGTCCAACCCTTTCGTCAGCGGGCTGTGGTGGTGAATTATTCCCACCAGTATCAATGGTATCAAGTTGACTCCCTGTACGACGTGTCGTTTTATTTCCCATATCATCAACACTAATTCTATCGTATGTGCCAAAAAGATGTTTCGTCGAAATTTTCCGATATGAAATATCTTTCACCGAAGGTTGTTCTTCAATTATAATTTGAGGAAATTAAGGTTATGTGCTAATTTTGGATAGAAAATATTACAAACAAACAAAAATCAACTCTTTACCAAAAAACCAAAAAAAAAAAAAAAAACAAAAACAAAAATCAACTTCTTCGATCCAAACAACATTGTATAATCTCTAACCAAGTCGGAATTAAATCGACGATAGGGCTTGAAAATTATGAATTCGATAACATCACAAGGTGTGCAAACAAATTATATGAAATTTAATCAATGGCACAACACTCACCATGATAAAGATATATGTCAGAATTTAATCAATGATGTAGATCTTACAATATGCAACGTCTATATAACATGTGTGCAGAAAAGTGAAACCAATTGTTAAGTGAAATGTGGCGAATCAGGGTAGTTGAACCGCACGGCCTCGTGAAAATTTGTACTGACGAACTTCAACTTTTATGTTTGACGCTTGCTAAGCTTTACGCGGTAAATATGATCAGAAATTTACCATGCTCTATAATCACTATTACATGATGACTAGGGTCAAAAAATAAAATGTAAGAAAGCTTTTTAAATCTTTGAAAATGATAAGGTGTTAGTGACTGTCATCATATATTAGAATTTTTTGTTTTGAACTATATTAGAGCTTTTCACACGCGATAATTTCAAAAGTTTAATCATTGATGATTGTTTTGGATGGGTTGGTTGCGAATAATGTTGGAGCCATAGTATCGAAAGTGTGAATTGTTTGATAATAATATTATTTATGTCTCTAACCCTTTTCCTGGACTCGAGATATTCTCACCCATTATATGTGGTTAGAATAAAATAAAATAAAATAATATACTTGCAACATCTTTGAAGCTTATATTTTTAATTTAAAAATAAAAAAAATTATATACTTGCAACATCTGAAGCAATCTGTGTAAAGAGAGAGAGAGACGCAAGAGCCAATTATTTTACAAAAAATTTTACTTTTCGTCTCTATACTTTTTACTTTTATTTTTACTTTGTTTTCTAATCAAGTTCTTATATTTTTAATTTGTCTAATGAGGTCATCTTACTTTTTTCACAATTTTTTAAATCAAATCCTTTTGACATCAAATTTGGCCGAATCTAGCTGACATGGCCATCAAGTGATATAGTAGTGAGTATGATGTGATTAAAAATTTTCCAATGTAGTCATCCACATGAGCGTCAACAATGGGTAATGAGTCATTATTCAATACTATCTATATTTGCTATTTTTTCACACACGCATCCATGTGTGCATCTATATATTTTTTCACATCATACTTTGGGGTCATTTGATGCCACATCTCCCAAATTTAGTTTTATTTTGTGTCATATAGACTTGATCTAAAAATTTGTGAAACTAGAGCTACTTGATTGGACAAACTAAGTGTACATAAATTTGTCTAGGGAAAGCATGGAGTATGTAGATGATAGATAAGATTTTTCGTCCACTTTTTGTGAGGTTTACAACTATTAATGCATTTTATTGCCATTGATTTCTTTTTGAGGTTTTGAAATACATAAATGTTATTTTTTAATATTTTAATTACATGTAGATTCAACTTTTAATTCCCTCCAATGAGAGAGTGTGTAAATACTTCAAAATAATAGGGTGATGCTTATTTCATAGCTAAAAACTTGCGAGTTGAGTGACATTTCTTTTATAACTGAGAATGTTACCCACTTCATTGAGATTTACTTGACTTAAATATTTTTCTTTAGACATTTAGGTTGCATATGGAAAAAATTACTAGCAAGGCGAAGAAGTTGCTAAACTATTAAGGTACCTTCTGTTGATGGAAAGTGTCTACGGGGCTGACCACCGGGCTGCATTGGCCCAAGCGTGGGCTTGGGCCTTTTTTTTTTTTTTTTAACTCTAAAAATAAAACTTTTGAAAAAAAAGTACCAAGATTTAAATTTAAAAATTGCGATGTTGACAAAAATTGCATGAAATTGAAATACAATATTTGTTTATGCAATATCAGGAACAATACATCAAACATTTTAAGTATGCGGTAATAGCATACTATAAAATTATTTAAGATTTGATATTAGGGACAATACGAATAGAGTCTGATGTCGTCCAGCTTGATCCACGTAACCAAGAAAGCAAACACAACAGAAAAGACAAGTGGAATGTCCCGTAATATTCATGGCCAACCCTGTTGGCTTGAAGAAAGAATCACAGCGGGAAGTGGCCAAAGGGTCAAAAGCACGTTACTTAGGAAGCATAGAAAGCACTCTCGCAAGCAATTCCTTCTTTTTGGGGCTTTGGGACACCACTTTGTATGACTCAATCAAGAGTCTGGGGAATCGTTTGGTGAAGTAAGCATCCAAACCATTAGGATCCGATCCATGGATCGCCTCCCAGAATCATCAAAGCAATAAAAGATATAAGCCTCGTACGCATGCGGCCGTAAATATCAACACTGTTCTAGAGAAAGAGAGAGAGTACCTTAACATGTTCTGGAGCACTCTCGAGGTGATTTGACTTATTTCGGATGTCTCTCAATAAGTCTCTGACACTGCTTTTGTTATAGCGCCTGCGTTTACACAGGTTGTCCTTGACATCTTTTTCTATTTCCTTTATCCAATCCCCATCAAAAACCAATTGCGCAATGTCCTCCAATTTTTTGAGAAGATCTGAATTGCCTTTCCCAGCTTCCGATTCCACTTTATGAGTGATGGCCCCCGATGCTTTGGGATGAACTGATTTGGCTTCTTCAGCTTCCGCTTCTACCTTTTCGCTGACGTCATGAAGAAATTTCAGTCTCATATATGAATTCCAGAAAAATGGATGGTGAAGCACCTCTGATGCCTTTGGCCTGCTAGTCATAAAAATTAATTTATTATTGACCCAACATTTCAAAGAAATCAATTACACGAACAATATTGAAATAGACCAACTTCTTGAATTTAAAAGCATCACAAGTTTGGCATTCACGCAATCTTTAAAATAATTAAAATTGCATTAGCTCAATGAAAGAGTAACCAAAATGTCTGAAAACTTCCGTGAAATTACTACAACTCACGAATACAGGATGAAGGCAGTAGTTGTTTGACTACAACAAGAACCTAAGAATTATTTACTCCGAGTATTTTAAAGTAGAAATCTAATCATCATGTCCCTAGGATTCTTATTTCATAGTGAGTGCCATATGCTAAAACCCCCAGAATCTTCATACAAAATCCTCTTCAGTGCACGTATAGCAAATCTAATACTGCGTTAGGATTCACTAGAATTTATTTGTTTTTGGGTGGGTAACAAACTTATTACCTTAATAACTAGGCTTTTGACAATGATCATCTTTCATTGGAATATCACAATTGTCAAAGGCATTTAGGTTATCACATGGTCAACCTTTTCTTCGGCTTCTATTGTCAATTGCCAAAAGAAATGAGCTGTATCTACACCTTTTTTGCTCATCAAGTGGAGCCCCACAACAGGACAGATATTTAAGCCATGTTCGGGAAATTTGAGGCCACCTTTAATACCCATGAGATTAAGTGATGCAGTAAAATGGAAATCAGTCAACTAACAATTGTTATAAAATCTATCAAATGGCTGAATGAAAATGGCAGTGATGCAAATTAAGGATGACAACACACTCACCTCTGTCGCGACCAATTTTTCGGGTTTAAACCACCTAGGGTTTGGCTAATGGATTGTTAAGCCTAAACTTAACTTAGGCTCTCTCAAGCCCATACCAATTCGTGACTTAAGTTCAAATTTCTTAACATGCAAATGGATTTTATCTAAGAGTCGCCACTAATCCATTTTTGGTGGGTCGATTAGAAACCCAAGTAAAATAACATGAGAATTATTTTACTCCTGCGAACCAGAGATTATGGGTACGAGGACTTGGTTACACTAGATTTTTCTAATGCCCTTTCGGTACCATTCTTTTATTTTGAAAACTGTTTTTTTTTTTTTTTTTTGCAGGCAGCTTAAATTGATTTTAAATTGATTTTCCTAACATGTGAGGTTGATCATGCGGTTACGCAATCCATCAATTTAACACCCAAGAAAGCAATGAATAAATTACAAGACTTACCTTGTAGCAACGAAAGCATCTGCGTCGTTAGATCAGAATTCACATCATCAACCCTAGATATGATTTCTAATTAACACGCAATTTCTTTTTTTTTTTTTTTTTTTTTTTTCACTTGTTTAATGAGAATCATACAATATGCAATGCAATATTAACTAAATGACCTAGTTCTAATGCAATGCTATTTCTAATTGAAAGGACCTAGCAACAACCACTAAATGGCATGCATTTTATGAACCTAATCCTAATGACATGCACATGACATTTTTTATTTTATTTTTCTTAAAAGAATACAATCTATCCTAAAGATTGAAACTCATTTATTCTATGACATTTTTTGTATTTTTTCATGAAACTCGAAATTTGGTGAAATGTGAAAATTACTTAACTAGATTAAGATTCTATTTAATTTGCATTAGGAATTAGGTAAAGATAAATCCTAATTTAAACTAAAATATTATCTTAATCCAAATAATCTTAAAATGCAATCTATTCGAGAAAATACTTAAACTTATAATGAATTAAGAAAAGTATTATCTAAAACTAAATTAAGTGCAATTTTACCCTAATATGCAATGATATGCCCTAATTCTACACGACATATGCATGATGATTTTTTTGTTTTTATTTTTCTATTTAATTTCGAAATAATAAAACTCCTATCCTAAACATGCAAGATAACCCTAAATCATGCAATATTCTAATTCAAACATATTTCAAAATAAACAAAGCAATCAAGACAAACCAAACCAAAGATATCATACATTATTCAGATTAAGGGATAATATTTCGCTAGTAAAATCAATAAATTGATCTTAAGCCTTAAAGATAAAAAATATCAATTTTATTCCCGCTTAATTAATTATTTCATCTAAAGCCTTATAGATGAAATAAAAAATTCAGGCACGGTTGCGAATCATGAAATAAATCTTAAATGAGAATGTCTATCACTAGAAAATATTTAATTAGATATCAACAGCATCAAATAGACAATGAGATACTCAAATCAACTTGGGATGAGAATTTCACCTAACCCGAAGGATATGATTTCCAAATTCAAATAGGGCAGCGGATCACGATCGATGATTCGGACAGCAATGACCGGCGATTCAGGGTGATATGCGACTGAGAAAGGACTACTTTGCGGTGATGTCTCACCAGAAAGACCTGCAATAATAGAAATCGAAACAAAAGCAATAATGCTTGGATTCTTCGTGGCGCCGAGGGAGATTAAAGAGAATTTCTGCTGAGTTGCATGTTATATCCTTTTTCTCCAGGTGTCCATCTTTTCCTTGACCGTGCGCTGAGAAGTGGGCGTGCTTGAGTGCTTGCCCGGTTGTCCAGGTGCTCCGCTTCAGTTTCACTTTGACCCAAGGAACAAATCTGCTCCCTTCGGTCTCCTCACTAACTCCCAAGTTTTGACTTACTGAACCCCCATGATCACGTTCTTTACTTGGCTTCGTGTTGCATATCGATGCCCCAAAACTTGCTTTCTCAATTGAAGGACTAACGGCACACCAAGAATGGTGGTGGTGGCGTTTTGGGATGCAACGGTTGGACGTTGTCTGAAAGCTGGGACGTCGGTTCTGGTTGCTTGAAGTGGACTCGGGGACAGCAAGTCGTAGCAAGTTCGGAGCAAAGCACACGTAGTGATGCTGCGGATCGAACGAGGAAACCACATGTCATTGCCTCAACACGCGATGCAAAGACGTCGCTAGAAAATTTAGCCCTCGCTTAATTTAAGCCCAGGAGGTCCGTTGACTGGAACCGTTTCAGCGACAAGCCGGGCCGTTCTTCTCTTTGCGGGTGACCTTCGTGTCTGCGAGATGAGCATCCAAAATCTCTTTCTTCAGGCTTTTGTCACCTATCCAGGGCTGGCCGACCACCGCTCTCTTTCTCACGCTTTCTTCTCTCTCTATGCTCTCAATCATGGCCGTGTATTCAATAAATGTGGCCTCCTCGTTTTTGCTCTCTGCTCTTGAATTTTTCTCTCAAATTTCTTCGGTCCCCCCTCTCTGCGGTGTCCCAAATGTGGACTTGTGCATGAATTCTCGCAGAGTAAAAAAGAATGGCAGTGAGATGTTGATGTAGATTAGGCGTGAAAGCCCACGGTGACAGAGAAATTGAACCTAGACAGCAAGTGAAAACACGAAAATAAATGAGTTAAAAGATTTAAATAGCGAAACGGAATTTCACGTGATAAAAAATGTTTGACTTAGCTTTATGCTTGTCATCAATATCCACAAAGCGAGATGAATGCGGCACGTCGAGAGGACTGCCAACGCCATAGTCCAATTCGGCGAATTCTTGGGATAGTGGACATGAGATGTTTGAGGGTGTGTCTCTCCATTTTTTTTTTTTTTCATGACTCAACATGTCTCTTTTTATAGCATAAGACTTCCACTTAACATTGGAAAGTCAGAATCAGTGCTCCTTTGATCGTGGGGATTGCTAAATCTTAACCCTGATTTGTCACCGTAAATCTCTCAAGTATGCGTCCCTCATCTTCTTCCGCAATCTTTTCCTTTTCTGATTCACTTATATTGTCGTGAACGTGTCCAGATTCATTCACTTGCGCATGAACGCCCAATATTGGAGTGAGTGTCCATTCTTTCCATATTGTCAAAATCTTGCCCTTTGTTCGCCTGATTTTCAATTCTTTCTACATTTAGCAAAATCTGAATACTCATCAGAATTTCAAACTTCCATGCATAATCAATCAAATCAATTTTCCCCTTTTCTATTTTTTCTTTTCAAAATGCAATTTTATTTTTCCAAAATTAGGTGTCAGCAACCTCAAATCAGGATCTTGGTCTAGTAAACGCGAAATCAGATCATGAGCTTCTGGTATGAATTCTACCCAAGATAGGTCCTTTATGTCGCGATCAATGTTGAATTCACGTTCTATATCTTTACCAAATGGATGTTTTCCACGAGTGACACAAAAGAACAAGACACAACCTAAACTAAACATATCCACTTTTGTAGTTTGGCGCCCACCAAGAGAAAGCTGTTCAGGTGCTCGTGTAGCACCCCGAACCCTTCGGCGATCGCCACAAGCTCTGATGTTACACTTTATTACCTTTTCTATCTTGTACTTAGGACAAGCGTCATTAATCACAGGCATTTTTTTTTTTTTATAAAAGCGGTCCCAGCGTGACTCATAGCGGAAGCAAATTAAATATCACCATCTATCCCCTTACCAATCCATGATACCAATACACACCAGCTAAACATTATGATTTTATAAACAACCTCGATACTTTGCTTACATACATATATAGCAAGATGGGATTCCCTTCGGGTCGGTACAAAGTAAGAAAAGCTAGGACTCTGCCATGTCCTGCCTAAAATCTCAAAAAGAAACCTCGACCCCTAACATCATGCGAGTACAAACCCCCATCGAAAGTGTCGACTATCTACATCAAAAAGGATCAAGCTCCTACTCGTCGCGCGCAGGTCTCACACCCAACCCGGTGCATCAGGCGGTGGCGGCAGCAACATCCCTCGCATAGCTCCATCCCAACGAACGTGCACAGAAATGAACTCCTGAATGACAGGGCCCCCAGCCAGGCCTATGTCGTACATCACTAGACAGCGTACTCGAATAAAAATCAGTCCGGGAACAGAGGGACAATCTATCTCAGCACACTCGACCTCTACATCGGATGGTAGACCATAAAACCACCCCGCGAGACGGCAGGAAGCGGCATACTGCTAATCTGAATTGTTATTCCCCAAAAGGGGTGAGTACAACCACTCAGCAGATAGGGAAATCCAATAACAACTCAATGCACCATGCATATCATCATACGATGCAGGCATTACTTACCTTGAAGTCATGCGCATTTTAATCATGCATCATCATATCATGCATATCATCATCATCATGGTATCAGCATATCGTACATGTCATCATGCATGTCATATATCATCATCATCATCATCATCATCATCGCATCTCATATATCATTATCATCATCATGCATATCATCATAGGTGATCATCATATCACATCACATATCATCATCATCATGCATATCATCATGCATATAATATCATAGGTGATCATCATATCACATCACGTCACGTCATCATCATCATCACCATGCATTTCATCATGCATATAATATCATAGGTGATCATCATATCACATCGCATCATCATCATCATCATCATCATGCATATCATCATGCATATAATATCATAGGTGATCATCATATCACATCGCATCATCATCATGCATTTCATGTCATGATTTAATTTTCATCTTTATCTTTAAATTTTGATCATCACATCACCCATTTCTTAATCATCAATTTCATCATCTCTTCGGGCAAAGACCTCCGACAGGGTTCCCAGCATTCATCCTCCCAGGCCATCGGGCTTCCGGCCCCCCCACATTCCGGGCATCTCGCATCTTAACTAGCATCACGAGGCATTCCCTTCGGGCAGAAACCTCCGACATGGCTTCCGGCCTTTACCCTTCTAGCCAGGCATCCCGCACCCCAATCCCGGCGTCGCGAGGAACCTCTGGGCATGTATCCAAGATACAACCGGACATCCGGCCCCCCACATTCCGGGCATCCTAAATCTCGCAGGGAATTTCGGCAATGCATTTCTGTACATTCCGGCCTCATCCTCCACCACCACCACCACCTCTTATCCACATTCATCATCATTTTGATCTCATTATTACATGGCATATGATTCATATATGTATCACAATTCATGATCATACATACACCCATGTCTTATCACACATGTAGCAATGCATAATAAATTCAATGGCCAATAAAATAATCCCTTTTTATTTTATTATTATTTTATTATTTTATTATTATATTTATTTATTTTCATAAATAAATATTAAATTTAATATCTATGATTTTCCCAAAATCATAATATTCAAACAATCCTTAAACAAACCAATAGGATGACAATTTCATACAAAATTCATGGCCAAATTGAATTTCACACAATTTCACAATTTCCACAAAATAGCTCATGATATTCGGATAATGACCAGAATACACAGTTTCCAAATAAATTCGATTAAAATACTCATACGGCCTCCAAAAATTACGAAATTTTACAGAGTGATAACCAAGACATTTTCGTGCAACTTTCATGAAGAACTCCAAGCCAGATTATTTTTAGATTATTTTACACGACCTCACGAAGCTTCTGGAACCACTACCGCATCGTCCAGAACACACATCTCCGAAATATTAAGATTTCACCCATCTATTCTCTTTCGTTTCCTCTGAAATTTGGATATGTTATGTATCAAGGTGTCCTTTACAAGTTTCATGAAGTGATCTAGGTCAAATAACCAAATTATGGTCACCATTTAAGTCCATGAAGTCTCGGGTGTCTCGGAACACATCACCAGAATCATCGTCTCCAAGATCTAGCCGATTTACTAGGCTATACTTGTTAATTTCTCTTCAAATTTGAGTATGTTGTAGCTTAAGATGTTACCTACAACTTTCATGAAGATATCAAAGTCATATTTTCATCACAAACCAACATGCAACCAAGAATCCAACAAGAGGTCAGTGAAAACTTCACAGATCTGGGGTCTCCGTAGAATACGACTTTGGCCCCTCATATCTCCATAATTTTCCATGAAATTTCAGTATGTTATACTAAAAGATGTTAGCTACAACTTCCATGAAGACATCGAAGCCAAAATCGGACTCCAAACACACATGCAAGCTCAAACAAGTTACTGACTACCATAAACCGAGCAAGAACAGTCACACGGCTTGAAAACAACCAACCCTTACTTCGGTTTTTCTCACAAGTAACACCCAAAATCGAACATGCAAACCATATACACACATGCAAGAGAAGTTAGAGGACTCCACTTGCCTCTAGGATGGATGGTCGACGGCGTACAGCGGCGTACACGGCGAACGGACGGTGGCACACGGCGGCTCCTCCTCGGCTCCGCCTCCTCTCCCTCTCGGTCTCTCCCTCTCTCTCGCGATCTCTCTCTCTCTCTCACCCTCTCTCTCAGCTGAATCAAGCAAAACCGGCCACCTTCTCTCTCTTCTCCCCTTTTATTTCCCCTAAAGCTCATCATTAGTAATGATTGATTTGCCTCAACCAATGGCCAATGCATGGCCTTCTCCTTGCCACTTGTCTTGATCCATGCAAGATGGGCCTTGGAGTTGGGCTTGGGCTTGGGCCCATCCGGCCACTCCTCCTTGGGCTGGTCGACAGCCTCCTTGTGGGCTTTAATGGGCCGGCCAACTTGGCCCATTAAAGTTCCACTCTTGGGCTTAAGGCCCAATCAAATTTTAACCCCTTTTTCCTTCTTTTTTTTTTTTTTGAAATTCTCCTATAAATATTTTTGAATTCCAATTCTCATCTCGGCCAAAGTCTTGGGACATTTTTTATTATTGAAATTTAAATCATATGGCCAAGCATAGATTATTAATCTATTAAATTTAAATTTCCACAATCACAAGCACAAATCATCAAATTAAAAGACTAATGGCTAAAACATAAGCCATGGAAATTCTGTCACCTAATTAAAGACTTTAACACACATTATGGCTTGGCTTTGAATTTCTGAGATGCCACAGCTCGCCATCCTATGGTTCCACAAACTGCAAGACAAACATCGAAGATCGATAAAAGAGCCCTCATCACTTGGACCATGTATAGATGGATATGATAGATTCACCAATCAAAGAAGGGACTATTAAATCTCCACAATTTTTACTACAACATAAGAAGCAACACAAAGCAACCTAACTTTCAACATAACAGTCTTCTTTAAAAGCAGAGATTGCTCTAACAAGTGAAATTATAGGTTTGAAATTTTTGGCCAGGAATCTAAAGATGATTTATCACTGTATAAATTCAGATTATGCTCGGACCATTCTTGAAGAAAAGACGATCAAAGGTCTGGATAAAGCTATTATGAGTACTTACCAGTGTCATGATTTCCCAAGGAAGATTTATCTTTCGAAAGGCATTTGCTAATGCCCATATCAGCTAGCTTAGCACCAAACGATGGATTCTTAGTAATCAAGACATTTTGAGGCTTTATGTCCCGATGGATGAATCCCAAGTTATGCAAATGGTTGAGTCCTGATACCATATCGTTGTATCATAATATAGAGAAGACATCATGACTTAAATCAACAATGTATCTGGAACCAAATAGTAACCTGACCACATGAACGCATTAGATACATATACTAAGCCATATCCTCTTGAAAATTAAGGAATTTCTCTAACACCCTAAGACCTAGGAAGGATGCCAGAAGTACACTCGAGGTGAAAAAAAACTGTTACAGGTTCTTTACGTGAACTTTACAATGAAAAATTTAGTACAAAATTTGATCACCGTATCAATCACATTAGCATTTACTGATTTGAGTGCATGAGGATTCTGTAGCATTCACAAATCAAAAAGAAAGAAGGTATACTGATATTATCAATACAGGAAAATCAATGGCTTTATCACTACGTAACTGATAATACCTAATTGCTTTCCGTGAGAAGAAAACTGAGAGTTTAGCCTTGATAGTGGGATTTGAACTTATCCTACATCTCTAGAAAGGAAGCTGCAAGGTTCAAAACTCAGCTCACGATGTTGATTGCATTAGGATCACCACAGTCAAGGTAGGGGCCTAATAATTCCCTTTGTCATGCATCACTTTGAAGTTTTTGCAAGAGAGCTATCAAGTCCTTTCACTAGCACCCGATACCCAATTGAGCTAGTAAAGAAGATTACATAAAGGTAGTGATCTCTATGAGATGCTTCTGAGTCATGTAAAACAACTGTAAGCAAGCTAACTACTATATATATATATGGATTGTAGGTGTGGCAATAAGCAAGATACTGCAATTATCTCTCTAACCATATCTTTTGGCATGTCGAAACATAAAAATTACCTCATTAGTTTGATGGCGAGGTGAGGGATAACAATCTGCCGACCACAAGTTGACATCCTGCATCTCACCCCTAACAGAACCCAATTTGATTTTATAAGCCTTCATTGTTGGTGAATCATCAGGGAACACAGAGTTATCAGAAGAATCTGAATTTGCTTGAATTAAATCATCTAAGCTGCAAATACAATGCTCTAGTGCGAGATAGACGAAATTCGGGTCTTCCTCCATCCCGTAATATCGAACGATACTTTCATGTTGGTTAGATGATATCAAATTCTGATGCTCTACCCTGGCGACATCATGATGACCCCTGACAAGGCATTTCACTGCAGCACGTCGACCGTCATGCCTGCTGTTGGAGAAATCGCTCTAGAAGATTTTGAAGCTGACAAAACGTTTCCATCAGTCTAGTCTGAATTATTTGCGTCTGAAGACTTTCTGACCACCAGACTCATAACTCCAGACTCATAACTCAAGACTCAAGATTCAAGACTCAAGACTTAAGACTCAAAATTATTCTCATTGACGGTCTATCGATCCGGTGTCGAAGGAAATCCAAATCGAGGATTATGATTAAGGATTTCATTTTGATCTCTGGAGAAGATCTTTTGGCTGGACAAATACAACGGATTCTTTGATTCGTATCTAGATCAATTGAAGATCCGACTATCGACGAAGTATTCTTGGAAGGTTCTATTCATGGAAACCAAGATCCCGATTGTATGGGCGAACAGATTGATGGGCTATCGTCGATTCCTTTAATAGCTCGGATGATCTTCTTGATTGATTCCGTCCAACGGGTAGATTGGAGGAATTCCTTTGGTAAGTGCCAACGGTTATGATGGCATAAAGGAGTATAAAAGGAAGACGTTCCAGTTGTTCAAGTAGTGTGATCGATAGAGAAATTCCAGAGTCTGAAGCACCTTGATTATTAGTCGATATCGATCGAGCGAAATTGTATACGAGAGAGTGTCTATACTTGGTGATACCTTGAGTGAGTGTGGTAGTTCATCTACACCCGAAATCAAGGAAGATCAACGCTGTAACATCTCTTTGTTCATAGTGGAATCCAGCCGATTGGCTGTCGGTGCAAAAAGTGGACGTAGGCTTGAATCAAGCCGAACCACTATAAACCGCGTGTTTAATTCTCTCTTTCATTCATTTGAGTCTTACGATTGAATGTTATTTGTTGCAATTCAATAATTGTCTAAGTATTGTGCGAAAAATCGTTTATATACCTATTCACCCCCCCTCTAGGTACTAGCACTAGCTATATCAATTGGTATCAGAGCTCGTGTTCTTACTTTATTTGAAGTGTTTTACTTCATAGTAAAAGATCCATGGCTAGTATGCTAGCACCAGGGCTGATGGAAGGGCAAAGCAATACCAGACCTCCCTACTTTGATGGAAAGGATTACAACATCTGGAAGAACAAGATGAAAGCCTTTCTGCGATCAAAGGATCCCTGCGGAATGGGACGTTGTGGAAAAGGGATCACTCCTACTGCTGCATCGGTTTCGAAAGAGGAAAAGAAACAATTGAGACCGGTGGAATGACTCGGGAAGAAATCAATAAGAGACAAGCACTCGATGCAAAAGCAATTTACTCTTTATATTGTGCTTTGTCACCAACTGAATATAACAGAATATCTTCTTGTGTTACAAAGCAAAAGAAGTATGGGACAGATTACACATCACCTATGAAGGAACAGATCGAGTGAAGGAGACCGAGAATCAACATTCTTCTTGGTCAATATGAATCCTTCAAAATGAAACCGGGAGAACCTATAAGCGACATGTTTAGTCGCTTTACGGATATTGTCAATGGTCTTGAGAACCAAGGACAAAAGATCTCGATCCCATGAAAGTGAACAAGCTACTGCGTGGACTTTCTAAGGATTGGAATCATATAAAGACTTCAATAAGAGAGACGCAAAGAATTATGCCACTATCTCGTTGATGAGCTGATTGGAACTCTTGAGTCTTATGAAGTGGAACGAATCAATGAAGACGAAGATTCAAGAGGTAAGAAATCTATTGCATTGAAATCAAATGATGATTCTCATGATGCGGATTCGAAGATGATCGGATGATGAGGAGCTTGCTCTTATGATAAGAAGGTTCGAAAACTGAATAGAAAAGGAAGAAGGTTCAACTCCAAGAAACAAAATTTTCAAAGACAGCAATCCAAGTCTGTTGATGATGAGGAACCAAACAAGGATGTAGTTTGTTTCGAATGTAAGAAAAAGGGACACATAAGACCCAACTGTCCTCTTCGAAGAAGAAGAAAGGAAAAGCTGAAAAGTTTCGAAAAGCACTCAAAGCCGAAACTTGGAGTGATGCGAGTGTGAAGAAAGTGAGGATGAATATGCCAATCGTAATGCGATGGCACAATCGGACTCGGACTCGGATTCTGGATCAGACTCAGAAAGTGAATTTGAGGTAAGTGATTTTAAAATTCATGTCAAAGTCTCTAACTATATTGATGAATTGTGTTTTAGTCTTAAGACTTCTCTCAAAAGAGTTTCCGAACTAAAAAGGGAAAACTTAGCTTTAAAACAAAAAGAAAACATTTTAGAAGAAAGAATCAAAAGTTTAGATTTGAATGTTTCGACTCTTAAAGAGAAAGAAGATAATATTTTAAAAGAAAATACTTTTCTAAAAACTGACTTATCAAATATTTCAAGGAAATTTTCTATAGGATCGAAAAACTTGAAAAAGTTCTTTCGGTTCAAAGACCTTACTTCAATAAGTCTGGTTTAGGTATGACAGCGAAACAATTCCCTTGATTGATTTTCCTAAAGTAAAAGAAAGAATTAAGAAGAGACCATCGAAAGAGGCTTACAAAAATCATTTCAAAAGGTTTTTGTAAAATCGGTAGGTCGAAATGCTCTAAGATGTTCAAAGTGTAATGTAAGGATCACTTTGAAAAAGAGTGTCCTATGATTTGGAAGCACTGTTAAGAAAGCATGGCCTTATAATGATTATTCTGCTAACACCAAAGGACCCAAGAAAATTTGGGTACCAAAGAAAGTTTGAGATTTTCATTTGAATGCGAGGTCTCCGTCAAGAAAAGGTAAAATGGTATCTTGACAGCGGATGTTCAAGACACATGACAGGAGACTCAAATAGCTTCATAAAGCTTATTCAAGTGAATGGAGGAAAAGTTTCATTTGGAGGAAATAGCAAAGGAAATATTGTGGGATTTGGAACTGTCAAAATTGGAAATCTCACAATAAACAATGTTTCTCTAGTAGAAGGACTCAATTACAATCTTCTCAAGCATCGGTCAACTATGTGATACTAGATTCAAGATTTTCTTCCAAGAAGGAACATGTTCGGAATCGTAAAAGACTCTACTCGTCTTTCAAAGGTCGAAGGCATGGAAATATCTATCTCCTAGATGTGAAACCGGAAGATTCGCAATGCTTAATTTCAATTCAAGACGAAGCAAGTACGTGGCACGAAAGCTTGGGCATATTAATATGAAGCAATTAGCCAAAATCTCGTCAAAGCGGCTTGTTCGTGGTCTACCCAGTTGCCTTATCAAAAGACTGAACTATGTACTCCTTGCATTCGGGAAAGCAGGTAAAAAATTCATACAAGTCTATAAATCATGTCTCTATTAATCATGTATCTTGTTTATTTGCATATGGATCTCTTCGGACCAACCGAACCCAGTATTGGAGGTAAGAAATATTGTCTAGTTATTGTAGATGATTACTACCGTTTTACTTGGGTATATTTTCTTGCAAATAAGTCTGAAACATTCTCTTATTTTGAAAAATTTGCTAAAAAGATTCAAAATGAAATTGGATGTGTTATATCAAGTATAAGAACCGATCATGGAAGTGAATTTGAAAATCAAAATTTTACAAAGTTTTGTGATGACTCGGATTTAAACATGTATTCTCCTCTCCATATACTCCTCGGCGGAATGGAGTGGTGGAAAGGAAGAATCGATCTCTTCAAGAAATGGCTAGAACTCTTTTAATCGAAAGCAAAATTCCTTCTCGATTTTGGGCTGAAGCATTTCAACAGCATGCTATATAATTAATAGAGTCTTTTTAAGACCTATTTTAAAGAAAACCCCTATGAGTTATTCAAAGGAAAGAAGCCTATTGTTTCATACTTTCATGTATTCGGATGCAAATGTTTTATATTGAAAAATGCAAAAGATCAAGTTGGTAAGTTCGAAGAAAGATCGAGATGAAGGCATCTTCCTTGGATATTCTACATCAAGCAAAGCCTACAAAGTCTATAATAAGAAGAGCCGATCGTGGAGGAGTCAATGAATGTCAAATTCCAAGACTCTACGCAAAATGAATCCAGTCCCGGACTCAAAGCATGAAGAGTCCGAACTCGCTCCAGAACCCTCAAAAGATTACAACTCAAGAAGCTTCTCGGACTGCGGAAGATCGGCATCAAGCTACTCGAGAAGACTCGAGATAAAGAAAGAGATCTTCAACCGAGTCAAATCAACCAGCAAGCGGAAGCATAAATCCAGTCATCCTAAAGATCTCATTATTGGAGAAATTAATGAAGGAATCCGCACGAGATCCAAAAGGCGTGAAGAGTCTAGTGCTATAGCTCTTATTTCTGAAATTGAACCAAAAAGCATAGAAGAAGCTCTATCGATGAAAGCTGGATTGAAGCCATGCAAGAAGAACTCGACAGTTCAACATTAATGACGTGGGATCGACATCTAAACCAAAAGGTAAAACTGTTATCGGAACCAAATGGGTGTTCGAAACAAGATGAATGAAAAGGAAAAGTCGTACGAAACAAAGCAAGACTCGTGGCAAAAAGGATATACGCAAGAAGAAGGAATAGACTATGATGAGACTTACGCTCCCGTGGCAAGGTTAGAAGCTATTCATCTATTACTTGTGTTTGCTTGCTATAAAAATTTCAGGTTATTCCAAATGGACGTCAAGAGCGCTTTCCTAAATGGATTTATCCATGAGGAAGTTTACGTGGAACAACCTCCGGGGTTTGAAGACCCAAAGAAGCCGGACTCGGTCTTGGTGAAAAAGGCTGTATGGTTTAAAGCGCAGCACCTCGAGCTTGGTACGACGGACTAAGTAAGTTCCTATTAAAGAATGGTTTTGCCAAAGGTAAAGTTGATACTACTTTATTTATTAAAAAGGAAAACAAAAGTTTTATACTTGTTCAAATATATGTTGATGATATCATATTTGGATCCCCAAATGAAAGTCTCAGTGCAAGAAATTTTCAAAGTCTATGCGGGATGAATTTGAAATGAGTATGATGGGAGAATTAACATTCTTTCTTGGTCTTCAAGTAAAGCAATTGAAGGAAGGAACCTTCATTTGTCAAGAAAATATGCTAATGATCTTGTCAAAAGGTTTGGATTGGAAAATTGCAAAAAGATCGATATACCAATGTCAAGTTCGTTGAAAATAGACAAAGATGAAGAAGGGAAGAAAGTTGATCAAAAGCATGTACGAAGCATCATCGGTTCACTTCTTTATCTTCTTGCCTCTAGACGACATTTTGTTGAGTGTTTGCATCGTGCTAGGTTTCAATCGGATCCTAGAGAATCTCATCTCAAGGCTACAAAACGTGTTATTAAATACGTCGCCTCGTCTTCAAGCATCGGTCTATGGTATCCTAAGAGGGAGACTTTAATCTTAAGGATATTCGGACCCGATCGGCCGGTTGCGAGTCGATAGAAAGAGTACTTGAGGGAACTTGCCGGTTGCTTGGAAGCGGGGACGGTGTCTTGGTTTTCAAGGAAACGAGCACCTTTGTAGCTCTCTCTACAACAGAAGCAGAGTATGTAGCACTTGGAAGCTGCTGTTCGCAAATTCTATGGATAAAACAACAGCTACAAGACTTTGGGATTGAAGACTCATGCACTGACATCAGATGTGACAACACCAGCGCAATCAATCTCACCGGAAATCCAATCCTTCATTCAAGAGCAAAGCATATAGAGATTCGACATCATTTTATTAGAGATCATATTCAAAATGGAGAAATCTCAATTCAATTTGTTGATTCAAAAAAGTCAACTAGCGGATATATTCACAAAGCCATTGGAGAAAAATCAATTCGATTTCATCCGTACCAGACTCAACATTTTGAAGCTTGAAGAAGTTAAAGTCCGATGAATTTTCATCAATCGACTCTATCTTTCGAGACTCCGAATTCTCGGACTCGGACCTTCATTGTATAGACTGTAAGTTATTCTTTTAATCTCGAAAAGGTACGATCTTTCGTTATATTTGATTGATATAATCTTTAATTTCCGAAAACATGCCTTTTTCAAAAAGGGATAATCTCTTTTAAAATGGCAGTTATTTTTTTTTTTTAAGAAAGACGACTGTTCACTTCTCTTCGTATCGATTGCTCTTTCCTTTTCAAAGCGAGTTATATATACACGTTTTCTCTTTTTACTCGATTCTCAAAACCCTAAAAGGCATTCTTCTCTCAACCCTGTTTTCTACTTCGTATTCATACTCGAGAAAGTTGTCGTTTTCCTTGGGAAAGCAAGTGAAGGAATCTTCCATTGACAAGAAAAGATGTCTTCTTCGAGAAAGTCGTCAGGATCGCAAGCGGGGGTCCACAAAGAATGAAGGAGGGACCGACGCACTTCGATCTCACCGAGGAAGATGATTTGTCGAGACGAGCAAGCGAGTCCTATTCCTTCTCCTCCTCATCACTCACCATCTACCCCACAAGGTGCGGGTCATCATCGGGAGGAAGTCATTCTAGAGGACGTTGAACCGTGAGAGCACAAAAACCCTCATTTATTTACATGCTCTATCGTGCGTTGAAAGTTTCGGTTCTCCTCGAATTATATAGATGCCTTCCTTAAAGATAAGAATTATGGGAATGAGTACAGATTTTTGAAGCGAATGGAGGAATTGGGAATTGCTCCCAAAGGTAAGGCTGAAGAGTCACTTGCGAACATTCCAAGTGACCCTCGTGTTCGAGGACCGATTCTAATGAGGGGATCGAAGATGATAAAATGTTTAGTGATTTTCAACCAAGAATGGGCATTGCTTTGCAAAGGTGAAGGGAAAGAAAATGGAGTTGTTTAGATCGAATGAACAGGAGAAGCTGTTCTTCAGTCTGTTGAAACGAGGAGTGATAAACCCCAGGAGTGTTGATTTTGATTTCTTGGATGCAATTAATGTGAACTTAAGGGAAAAGTTTGAACTGCTTCAACTTGAGCAGTTTTGCACCGATACCACTGATGGTTATGCACACTTGACTGCATATTTCTATTCGAATCTAAGTTTTCTTGATGCGAATAGAATGTCATTCAGTGTTCGAGATCAAGATTATGTGATAGATGTGGACATGCTGGCGGACATAATTGGTGTTGAACGAGGACGTTATCAACCGATCAAAGTCTCGATTGCTCGTGCTACTACTGGATCTTGTCAAAGACAGAGATACGAGAGGCGAAGATTACCTACTCGAAGATGAGTGCCATCAATATTGTGCTGCACAAAATTGTGATCAATTGCATCAGGCCAAAGTCTACATCAAAGGCGATGTATCCAATTCGGAAGCCAAATTGATGTATGCAATCAACTCGGGAAGAAGTTCTCTCGCCTCATACTATTCTCTTCCATATGTACAGAGCAATGTCGAAGAACAAGGGACAATTGCCTTACCCAAATCTTGTGACAAAAATCTTGAGACACATGAATATCGAACTGCCCACACTCTCTGTGTTAGACCGTGCGATAAAATGGTGGTAGGTTTGAATATGTTGACGAAGATGCGTCCGAAAGAACTTAGCAAGGAAATGGCAAAGTTCAAGGTGAAAACTCCGCTCTCTTCTGCATCAAGAGAAAAGGGAAGGAGCCCATTAGTACTCCATCCAAAAAGAGAAGAACTCTCATCTTGGAGGATGAAGAAGACGATGAAGATCTTTCTATTCTGCCTTTGGTAAGAACTAGACGTTACGTATCTCGATCAACGGAACTTCAGTCGAAGCAAAGAGAAGAAGAAGAGCAGCGAGAAAAGGAAAAAGAAGATGAAGAAGAAGAAGAGAGAGAGAGAAAGAGATAGAAGCTTAAGAAGAAGAAGAGCGAGAGAGAGAAAGAAAAAGAAGAAGAAGGAGAAGAAGAGAAAGAAAAGTCTGCGTGAATGCGGAGAAAAAGAATCGAAGAGCATGATATTCACTCCACCCATCTTGATGTCTTAGAGACAGGGGAGTTGGCGAGCAAGATTTTGATGTCTTAGAGACGGGGGAGTTGGGGAGCAAGAAAAATCCTCACCTCATGCTGCTCCAAAAGAGTCTCCATTGATTGAAGAACATCATGATACATCATCAAATCGCAAGGTCATACGAAGTGCCATAAATGCATTTACTCCATCTCGAGAAAGTAAATGCTAGTATGCGAACAGACAATTCAGCGGATTTTCATCGTATTCTTGATATTCTTATGGAAATGCGGGGCCAAATTTATGCTCTAGACTATGAAATTCAAGCCATCAAGGATGCTGGCCAAGCATCTTCAGTTACCCTGGAAGACAGAATGAAAGACCTCGCTCTGCAGATTCAAGCCAATGCCAAAGGAGAAGAGGTAGCAAAATTAAGGGAAGACTTGAAGAGGCTCGAAGGCATAGTACAGTCCATGGGAGAATTCCAGATCGTGCGAATTCCCAAGCAGACATGACTCTTTTCTCACCTTTTTACGATGACAAAAAGGGGAGAAGAAATTTGAACCAACCATCTTTTTCAAACATTGATTTTAAATTTGTTTTTGTGGTTGTGAGTTTTTAAGTTTTTAAGTTTTTGAGTATGACTTGTGTGAACTTGAGTATGGACTGAATTTGGCTGTGGATTGTGATGCTTGACTGTTGGCAATTTATATCAAGTGTTGTTATATGGTATTACTCATGAAAGTCTAACCAATTTTTCTGTGGATGCGAGTCACGGTTGTTTTATTAAAACTTTATGAGATAGCCATATTGCTTGAGAAGTGTTTTTGCGGGTCAAGGTTGTTCAAATCTACGGGAAAGTTTTGTCATCATCAAAAGGGGAGATTGTTGGAGAAATCGCTCTAGAAGATTTTGAAGGCGACAAAACGTTTCCATCAGTCTAGTCTGAATTATTTGCATCTGAAGACTTTCTGACCACCAGACTCATAACTCCAGACTCATAACTCAAGACTCAAGATTCAAGACTCAAGACTTAAGACTCAAAATTATTCTCATTGACGGTCTATCGATCCGGTGTCGAAGGAAATCCAAATCGAGGATTATGATTAAGGATTTCATTTTGATCTCTGGAGAAGATCTTTGGCTGGACAAATACAACGGATTCTTTGATTCGTATCTAGATCAATTGAAGATCCGACTATCGACGAAGTATTCTTGGAAGGTTCTATTCATGGAAACCAAGATCCTGATTGTATGGGCGAACAGGATTGATGGGCTATCGTCAGATTCCTTTAATAGCTCGGATGATCTTCTTGATTGATTCCGTCCAACGGGTAGATTGGAGGAATTCCTTTGGTAAGTGCCAACGGTTATGATGGCATAAAGGAGTATAAAGGAAGACGTTCCAGTTGTTCAAGTAGTGTGATCGATAGAGAAATTCCAGTAGTCGAAGCACCTTGATTATTAGTCGATACGATCGAGCGAAATTGTATACAGAGAGTGTCTATACTTGGTGATACCTTGAGTGAGTGTGGTAGTTCATCTACACCCGAAATGAAGGAAGATCAACGCTGTAACATCTCTTTGTTCATAGTGGAATCCAGCCGATTGGCTGTCGGTGCGAAAAGAGTGGACGTAGGCTTGAATCAAGCCGAACCACTATAAACCGCGTGTTTAATTCTCTCTTTCATTCACCGAGTCTTACGATTGAATGTTATTTGTTGCAATTCCTTAATTGTCTAAGTATTGTGCGAAAAATCGTTTATATACCTATTCACCCCCCTCTAGGTACTAGCACTAGCTATATCACCTGCCCTCATAGACAATGGTCCCATTACTTCCCTTGCCAATTTCTTTATCTGATATGAAGAATTTTTCATCAATTTTTCTCCATTTAATGCCACCATCAGGATGGCTATTGAGCTCCTTCAACTGGTCATCGTTGCTCCTGATATTGTCAATCCCGCCTTCATTTCCTGAAAAAATATATTCCACCTTTCTGTCAAAAATTCTATAATTAATTTTCTTGACGTGATATCTTAAGAAACTGCCTACATGTACGCTGAAAAATAAAACTGTGAGTTTTGGTATGAGATGTGCTAATACCTTAAATGAGTTAATTAAGGTGCAATGTGGTAACAAAGCGAAACCCCCTTTAGTAGGTGTGTGATTTGAGGATGAGCCATACGAAAGCTAGTGAGCTTGTAACAACCCAGTTCAATGAATGCAATGAGTAATTGTTGGGATGAGAGACAACTCGGTATGGGATGGGTCAAAGCGAATAATATCTCGAGTGAATTAATTCAGGGTGTCATCTGTAAGGTAAACACAGATAAAATTTCGATACATGAGATTGAAATTAAACTGATCATCTGGGTAACTACCTGATGTCCTTGTGTTTTTTGAGGTCTTACGAGTGCAGGGAGAAGAGTGTTCTTCGGGTTTCTTGGTCTTAGAAAGAAAAAGGCAGTTAAATTTCACTTTTTTAATGGCGGAGCTGAAGTCCTCCTTGAATATGTGTGCTTGGTAAAAAACCCACCAGTCGGTGAATTTGCTGGTAACTCCAGGATGGGGTCGAAACTCTATGATGACATGCCGATTAAAAATATCATCCGTAATGTGATGACAACATTCAAAGGGACTATCGCTGGTCGAGGCGTAGTGGTTTCTCTTCCAGAATGGATACTCCATTGATTAGAGGATAGGCATAGGGAAGCCCCGGGTAAGCCCCAATTGCCGTGCACAATACTGCAGAGAGAACATTTCTAATCCAGGCTGGAGTTTCCCTTTCACCGACAACTATAGAGGAAGGTCCGCAGGAGTAAGAACAAAGAGCCATTTCTGTGTTCTGTTGGAAAGACAAAGTTGAAGATATTGACAAAGTCGAGGACACGAAGAGGGCAGAAGTCAGCCGTGTAAAGCACGTGGTCATAAAAACCAGCTCCGAAAACACTGAAAAGAAGAAACACCTGCTGGAATGGTTTTGAGCCGGTAACTCAAATAGTCTACACCTTTTGGTATCTAGAAAATAAGGTTCAGCTGTAATATTTCTGTAGCGAGGCATGGCATGCTTGACGGTTGAAAACAAAGAAGGAAAAAACAACTGTGCCCATGACTGAAGGACACAGAAATGACCGAAGAAGACCTCGAATTTGTCCTCATAGATGGACATAGCTGCGTGATTTAGGCCCCTGTAGAGAACAGCTAGTATGAGAAACCCCAAAGTGAAAAGCTTGCTCTCAGCAAGGTAAAAGGCCAGGTTTGCTAAATCCTTGAAACTCTTGGTGACGGGTGAAAGAACGACGTATTTGGAAAACCAAAACAACAAAAAGGCTGCACGCTCTTTCCGGGTAATTTCACTTGAGGCCTTGTAAAAACGGCTCATAAAGGAATCGTAAGAGATATCCTTCATGCATTCGAAGTAGGTACATTTGGCTGAATCCTGTTGGATTATAATGTCTCAATGCTGCTGCTGTTTTCTGTTCTGTTTTACTTTTTTTATATTAAAAAACAGCCAAGTTCATTTAGTTATGCATTTAGTGTTTTTTGTTATTTTCTAGGAAGTTAATAGCACGTTTGTGTGCAGTTATGTGTTGCACGTATGTGAGCAGTTTTTGCTTTGTATTTAGTGGTTGTACTTGACAGTTTCTTTACAAAACTGACGTACGCAAGTTTGTGCTCTGTTTTCTCGGTGCTTCTCTTACTCATTAAAAAACTATTGCTTCTGGTTTTCTGTTTCTTGTTTATTGTTTTGATCAGTAACAACATTGGTATCAGAGCGTGTATGATCTTGAGGGACTGTGAATTGAAGCAAGTATCAAAGTGTAAAGAAGTTAAAGGGTGATGGAGACAGGGTCGAATGGTTTCTCTGCGATGGCTTCTCCAGTATTTACTGGAGAGAATTATCAAGCATAGGCTGTTAAGATGACAGCATTTTTGGAGGGTCATGATCTGTGGGAAGCTGTGGAGGATGATTATGAAGTTGCTTCACTTCCAGATAATCCGACCATGAATCAAATCAAACTTCATAAAGAGAGAACCACAAGAAAAGCCAAGGCAAAATCTTGCTTGTATCTTTGCTGTCTCGCCTACCATCTTTACCAGAATTATGAAGTGTGACTCTGCAAAGGCCATATGGGACTTCTTGAAGGAAGAATATGAAGGAGATGAGAAGATAAGAGGTATGAAGGTGCTGAATCTCTTGAGAGAATTTGAGAGACAGCAGATGAAAGAGTTTGAGTCAGTGAAGGAATAATCTGATAGGCTAGTGGGGATAGCTGATAAAATCAGAGTTTTAGGGACTGACTTGAAGGATGAAAGGCTTGTTCAGAAGATCCTGGTGTCTTTTCCAGAGAAGTTCGAAGCCACCATAGCGTCTCTGGAAAATACAAGAGACTTACTTGATATAAAGCTTGCAGAATTGTTAAATGCTTTGCAGGCACAGGAGCACGAAGACTGATGAGAAGAGAAGAGTTTGTAGAGGGTGCGCTGCAAGCTAAAGTGAAGTCAAATGATGGAGGCAAATGGAAGAAATGGATTCAGTCTATAGAGAATGCCGGTGACTCCAAGTTTGTAGCAAAAGAAGGAAATTTTGGTGGGTCTAACAAATGGAAGATGAACAAAAAGCCTTGTCAATACTGTGATGGAACTAATCATTAGTTTTTTAGATGTTGAGAAAGCCCGATGCTAGATGCAGAAGATGTCACAAGTTGGGTCATATGGAAGCCATCTCGCAAA
This sequence comes from Eucalyptus decipiens, assembly GCA_014182575.1. Lineage (NCBI taxonomy): Eukaryota > Viridiplantae > Streptophyta > Magnoliopsida > Myrtales > Myrtaceae > Eucalyptus > Eucalyptus decipiens. The sequence goes on along the minus strand of CM024611.1, from coordinate 28,235,294 downwards.
GAAAAAAATTACCAGCAAGTAGGAAAAGCCCGGGTAGCGGTGAATGGCGAGGAAGAGCACTTGTTTGTAGCTTCTTTTTCTGAATCTTCTGTTGGGAATGATGCATGGCTGGTGGTTAGTGGCTGTACCAATAATATGACTGGCAATTCGAAGCTATTTAGGAGTCTAGACAGGTCAGTCAGGTCCAAAGTCAAAATTGGCAACAGACAGTATATCGAAGTGCAAGGGAAGGGTACAGTGGCTATTGAAGGAAATCGGGAGGTGAAGGCGATCGGTGATGTTCTTTTTGTGCCAAATATTGACCATAATCTGTTAAGTGTTGGTCAATTAGTTGAGAAGGGCTATAAAGTGAAGTTCGAAGGGAATGAATGTCTTATTAATAATGCAGATAGCAAAAAAGTGCTAAGAATCCCAATGAAGGACAAGAGTTTCATGTTCAAGCTAGAAGAGATGCAACAAATGGCTTTAAAGTGCAAAGAAGAAAATGTAGAGATATGGCATAAAAGACTTGGGCATGTTCACAGGAAGAGTATGTCGTTTATGCAGAGAAATAGCTTGGCAGATGACTTGCCAAGTTTGGAGAAGGAATTTCCATAGTGCAGAACTTGTCTTCTTGGCAAGCAAGTCAGATTTCCTTTCAAAGGAGGAGGCTGGAGAGCATGTGAGAAGCTGCAATTGGTCCACACAGATCTATGTGGACCTATGTCCGAGTCTTCTCTCAATGGTAGTAGGTATTTCATTACATTCACTGATGATATGACTAGGATGAGTTGGATTTATTTTCTGCGAGCCAAGTCTGAAGTTGATGATGTGTTTGTGAAGTTTAAAGCCTTAGTTGAGAATCAGAGTGGGAAGAAAATTAAAATGCTCGGGTCGATAATGGTTCAGTATCTTTGCTCACAAGTTTAAGTTGAATTGTGAGCAAGCAGGAATTGTGCAGCAGTTCAATGCTCCCTAAACACCTCAACAGAATGGGGTCAATGAGAGGAAAAACAGAAGTATTATGGAGATGGCTAGATGTATGATGCAGGAGAAGATGTTGCCTAAGAAGTTCTAGGCTGAAGCAGCTAATATTGCAGTGTTCTTGTTGAACAGATTGCCTATAAAGGCCTTAGAGAGGTTAACACCTTTTGAAGTCTGGTATGGTGTTAAACCTTCTGTAAAAAATTTGAAGGTTTTTGGGTGCTTGTGTTACACTTATGTTCCTGAGGTTAAGAGGGACAAGCTGGATAAGAAAGCAGAGCTTGGAATCTTCATCGGGTACAATCTCCAATCAAAGGCTTACAGAATTTTTCACCCTATGGGGAAGGTGAGTATAAGCGAGAGATGTTGTTTTTCTAGAGGAAGATGAGTGGAATTGGATAGAAGAAAAGAGTGCAGAAAAGCAGCAGTTCGAAAAACAACCTGCAATAGATGTAGAGGTTGATGAAGTTATAGATGTATTGGAAGACAGTATGGATGATTTACCAGTGAGAGGCACAAGGTCACTTGCTGAAATCTATGAAAGAAGCAATGTGGTAATGCTCGAACCATCTAACTTTGTCGAAGCTAAGGAGGGTCAGAGGTGGATTGCAGCAATGAAGGAGGAGATTGCAATGATCCAGAAAAACCACACATGGGAGCTTGTTGACAGACCATCTGATAAGAATGTGATTGGGGTTAAGTGGGTGTTTAGAACAAAACTTAATCCTGATGGTTCTGTTAATAAACACAAAGCTAGACTGGTGGTGAAAGGCTATGCACAAATATGGGGAGTAGACTATTCTGAAACATTTGCTCATGTTGCACGACTTGATACAATAAGGCTACTGTTAGCTATTGCAGCAGAGAAGGGGTGGCCTATATTTCAGTTAGATGTCAAGTCTGCATTCCTGAATGGAGAGCTTGAGGAGGAGATTTTTGTTGAACAACTTTGAAGGCTTTAGTATCAAAGGCCAAGAAGAGAGTGTATACGGGTTGAGGAAAGCTCTATATGGGTGAAGCGAGGCTCAAGAGCTTGGTATGGGAAGATAGATCGATATTTGCAAGATTTTAGCTTTGTAAAAAGCTTAAGTGAGTTCACTCTTTATGTCAAGAAGGTGAATCACAGTGTTGTAATTCTGTCACTTTATGTAGATGATCTATTAGTGACGGGGAATGATATGGAATTGATAGAGAAGGTGAAGCAAGATCTATTTGCAATTTTTGAGATGTCAGACTTGGGAAAGATGGCTTATTTTTTGGGTCTGGAAGTCAAACAGGCTTCATATGAGATCTTCATCTGTCAGAAAAAATATATGAAGAAAATTCTAAAGAAGTTTCAGATGGAAGATTGTCGAAGTGTAAGCACTCCTATGGCTGCTAAAGAGAAGCTATAGAAGAATGATGGAACAGATGCAGTAGATGCTTCTATGTATAGAAGTCTGATTGGGTGTCTCATGTATCTCACAGCAACCAGACCAGATATTCTATTTGTTGTGAGTGTTTTATCCAGGTTTATGAGTAGTCTTAGTCAGTTACATTTGATTACAGCAAAAAGGGTATTGAGATATCTCAAAGGAACATTGTTCTTTGGTGTGAAGTTTAAGAAATGTCAGAAGTTTAATTTGCAAGGATTTTCTGATAGTGACTGGGTTGGTTCAGTGGATGACATGAAAAGTATGTCGGGTATTGTTTCGGTTTTGGTTACGCTTGTTTCTCCTGGTGTTCCAAAAGCAAGAGATTGTAGCTCAGTCCACAGCAGAGGCTGAGTTTATAGCAGCTACTGCAGCTGCAAATCAAGCCTTGTGGCTAAAGAAGATAATGAAGGATTTGTGGTTGAATCCAGTAATTGCATTGAAGTTAATGTGGCTAATCAGGCAGCTTTAGCAATATCTCAGAATCCAGTTTTCCATGGCAAAACCAAGCATTTCAAAGTCAAATTTTTCTTTCTGAGTGAGGTGCAACAAAGTGGCGAAGTTAAGTTGGTCTATTGCAGATCTGAAGATCAACTTGCAGACATGTTCACAAAACCACTTCAAGCTGGAAGATTTGAAGTATTAAGAAAGAAAATTGGAGTATGCAGCAGCAACTGATCCAGGGAGGAGTTTGTTGGATTATGAGGTGAGGACACCTGGAGTGCCATAACTTAGCACGCCGGGACACTTAAGTGCCATAACTTTAAAATGGTACACTTAAGTGCCATCATCGGAGTAAAATGGGACACTTAAGTGCCAATCCGGCCAAAAACCGACCAAAATGCAGACGTGGCATTTTCCGGCGACATGCTTAACTGATGTGGCAATTTTTTTTTATTTAAAAAAAGCACATGTGGAGGAGGAAAACGACGTCGCCCCATCCACTGTGCATTTGGCCAAACTAAACGACGTCGTTTTTCGTTAGTGTTAAACGACCTCGTTTGGTTTATTTGGATTTTAACATTTCGTTAGTTCACACTAGGTCTGACGTCCTCTCCATCCATCGCCGTTCATAGCTCGCCGTTCGCAGGTGATCGCTTGCCGTCGTCGCTCGCCTTTGTCATTCACCGTCGTTGAGCGCCGTCATCGCTTGCCGTCGTCGATTTGCTCAGGTTTTTTCTCTTCTTCCTCTGCCCTGTGGTGAAATTAGGGCTCCGACTCGTTTATTAGGGCTCGGACTTCAAATTTGGGGGTCGGCTGGGAAAGGTCAGGCTTGATATGAGATTTATGGCTGAGATGTAGTGCTACAATCCTATTGGGGGGTTCGAATTGACAGTTTAGGAGCGGCATTGAAATATAGGCTCGGTGTAGGGCTCGGCGGGGGGAAAATTAGGGCTCAGTGTAGGGCTCGACGTCGCCTCATCCACCTTTGTGATGTGTGATTCACTCGGGGTGTTGAATTGTGATGTGCGAAAGTAATTTGTAGTGGTCGGATGTGAAATGTGCGATGATTGGTGATTGTTAGGGTTCAGAGTGTTGGACTTTACACATGTTCGAATCGAAGGTTGTGGGGATGGGGACTTCTGGATATTTTTTTAATAAATTGCATTGTTGAGGACCCATGCTGAGGAATCTCTCCATATTTTAAAGAAATGCGACGGCATAATCAAAGCAGTTGTCGGGTCCCATCTTTATTTTTATTTGTCCTTAATCGAGGCCTCTTGTTTTCAAGCTGCAGTTTGTCGTCGACCGCATCTTCCCTCTCTCTTCTTCTTTTTTTTTTTTTTTCTTTAATAAAGAGTGTAGGGACCTCCACTTGCAATTGTCTGTTCTTTGTGAATGTGGTCCCAAAAGTTAATTGTATATTTATCCTCTTTTGTTGCAGAAATGGCGCATAAAGACTATGTTGTCATCGTTTACTACGGTGGAGATTTTGTGATTGGGGAGGATGAGTGGGAGTATGAGGGGGAATGAGGGTACTATCTTTGTAGATATAAAGAAGGCATCTTATATTGGATTTGTTAGGGATATAGTGACATTTTTGCCTTGTAGAGTACAAAAGTTACCGTCTTGTGTTCCGGGAAAGGCTCGAGAGATGGTTTGAAAGTTTTGGAAGATGATAATGGTTTTAGGGATGTCTTATATCATTATCTTCATGGCGAAGAGGCGAAAGTGTTTGTTGAAAACAATAGTGAGGACGAAGATGATGACAGAGAGATACCACCCAAGTAGGAGAAGGAGGAGATGAAGTAGGTCATGATGGACGGGATGGGGGGAGAGGGGCGCAGATGCTGTTCACCGCAGCGATTGTGACATGGGTGATGTCACCATCACTGAATTAGATTGGGAAGTAGCTGAATCCGGTGACGGTGATGATGACGATGACGATGAAGGGTTGGCTGTTGAAGCTGAAAATTTGTTAATCTTAAGTGACGCCGACGATGAGGAGCTTACACGGTCAAGGAAAAAATAAAGGGACTTTTTGTCAGATAGATTTGCAACTTTGCATGTAGCTGTTCATCCAAACAGAGACGAAGGCCCTGCAGATGTTGGTGTTGCTAGCCAGGTCCTGGAGATAATTAGAATACCAATTACATCGATGATTGGTACCATAAATCAAAATATCTTGCTTCCTATCAGTTCATGATGCAGCCCATTAGAAGTAGCAAGTTTTGGGAGCCCTCGGATCATGAAGCACCTCAACCTTTGCCACTGAAGAAGATAATTGGAAGGACAAAACGAAGACGAAGAATGGCGGAGGGAGAGGTCTCGGGTCAGCAAAGAATGAGCAGGTAGGGTGCAAAGATCACGTGCTCTTATTGTCGCCTAACATGCCACAATATTAAAGGTTATCAATTGAGGAAGCAACAACGGTTGAGGCAAGGTGAAGGGCCTAGTGAAGAGACAGTTTGAGAAATGCACACAACAGGGCCAAGTGAGTCGACTATTCTTCAGTCAACAAGTAGAACCCCGGTAAGTCATGAAATTTATTTTATGTTTATGTTGCTTTCTTGTCGTTTATCATAAAAATGTACATAATATCCTATTTGGCCTTGTATGTAATGTGTTTGTTAGGTCACAAGAAGAACCTCAGTAAGTCATGAAACTGAATAGCCTGTTCGAAGAAGGCAAGGTAGAACACAGCCAGGTGAAGGATTGGCCCAAGCAAGCATCACGGCCAAGCGAAGGATTCACCCAAGCGGCATCGGGGCCAGTGAAGGATTAGCCCAAGCAACATCATGGCCGGTGCGAGCCGATGTTCTTCAGCAAAAAAGAAATACCCGGTGCTAAATTCAACCAATTTGTATTCAGTTTTTATTATTATATGTCTCGATATTATATTTATGGTATCTTTTGGTCTCTTTCTCGGGTTCGAAGAAAGCAAGTTGGAACTCAAGCGCCAAGGCGAAGGGCCATCACGGGAGCCACCTCAAGGATCATCACAGAGCCACCGGAAGAATCACGCAAGGGGCACCACAAGTACCACCATCGGTACCACCGGAAGGCCTAACGGAAGGAGGTGTCACCGAAGTTGAAGGGCTACAAAGAAGGACAACTAGAACAAGGCCAGGTGAAGGGCGGTACACAAAGGCCATCTAGAAGACGCCAAAGCACAATTGGTCGAAGAAGCCCCGGCTGTAGTTAAAGGGCCCAAGAAAGCAGGAAAAAGGGGCAACAAATCACAAGTTCCTGAAAGTGACGCCCCTATTCAAACAAGAGGGGCACTTGGGAAGAGGTTAAGACAATATGGCTATGGCCTTTATACAGATGAGCGTACTGGAACAGTCATTCTCAATGTAAGTTTTATTGGCTGCATTTAATTTAATTTATGCTATAGATTTTTGCTAACAATTTATTGTTTTTGTAGCTTAGGAGAAGTTCGGAAGTTCTTATCTCAGGCCCAACTCAAGAATCGACGGCTGCACCAACAAAAAAGAAAACATCAACATCAACTGTGCCAACAAAAAATAAGAGAAAGAACCCAGCTCTAGCTCCAGCTCCTTTTGATTCAATTTGGCCTAGGACATTTGCAGCTCCATCTGAGTCAGTGGATACTGAGAAGGTTGAAGAAGAAGTTGCACGTCCAGTTAGAAAGAGTGCCAGAATTATGAATCAAGTGAAAGACCCATCGAAAGGAGGACGAACAGGGGGTGTCGTGCATATTGATTGATGAGATGAGATGTGATAGGATTTGTGGAGCTTAGGAGTAAAAACTTATGTAAACGATGATGTTGTCGTGCATGTAGAAAGTCTATGGATGGTTATCTTTTGTTTTTTTCTTTAGTTTGTCATTCATTGATATTGTCAGACTCAGACTTGATGAAATATCAATGAAATGATCTTGCGCTGCTTGTCAATTTATGTTGTTGTTTATCATGGATTCTGCTTTTACTTGTTCTTCTTGCTTTGTTGGTGTTCTGTGGTGATAGCCGGAGTCTTTGGTGTATCCGGTGATGGTGGATGGTGATGTTTGGTGGTAGTTAGTTTGTTGTTGGGGTGCTAATGTGGTGGCTGGGGTCTTTGGTGTGGTTTGGTGGTGATGCTGGTGATTATTGGTTTGTGGTGGGGGTTATAGGCTTAAGTAATTTGCACCTACACTGGTACAAGTGTGCGGTTGCACATCTTACACCATGTGTCTTGGTGCAAACTAGTGCAAGGCTTAGCTTGCACTAGTATCTTGTGCAGCAACACCACCAAAGCATGGTGGTGGCTGGAGCGCCTAGTGTGTAGTGTGGCTAGTGGTGATGGTTGGTGGTGTCGCGGTGCTTTGGTGGCTGGCGCAATTTTTGGCGAAAACCCACAAAAAAATTGGCACTTAACTGATCCTATTCTAAAAAAACTTGGCACTTAACTGTTCACTTTTAACTACAAGTGACACTTAACCGATCACTTTAACAATAACTTGACACTTAAGTGATCCTTTTTTCATCGCGACTAGCACTTACGTGATTACTAAATACAACTTATGGCACTCGGGTAATCACTCATGTTTGTCTTGTGTATATGTTGGTCTGCATCAAAACAGAGAAGATGATTCTGCATCAAAATAGAGAAGATGATGGTAAACTTATGGCAAGTCCATACGACAGCACAAACAACAACAAAGCAACAATGATCTTGTTCCACAACACAAACTTCTTCGCATCTTTCAAAAAGAAAAAACCCAACGTTTAATCCAGAACAACACCATTTTTAACTATGGCAGTCGGAGAAACTTTTTCTCATTTTCCAAGATTACTTTACATTTCATCATAAAGTACAATAGACAACAAAACAACACCATAATACACGCTTGGTAACACTTTCGTTCAATTTTCATCATTGGAACTTCATTCTTGAAAGGTTTAGTTGAAGATGCTTGAGAGTGCATTGAGACTTCATTCTTCAAAAGTTTAACTGAAGACACTTGAGCTTGCATTGAGTCAACATCGTCCAAGTCGTCCACGAACACAGATCGAGATTGCTGTCTTTTATGAAGTAGATCCAATATCACCTCTGTGGCTTGGTCAGAGAACTTCTCATCGATCCATTTGAAGTATTTGCACTTCGACGCTTCTTTATATCGGGCGCATTCATAAAATCTTCTCCCAGGATTGATTTGAGTCCACGATATTCTTCTTGGACTCGGTAACCCACAAAAACAGAAACGCTGGCCTTCTCCTTCACTTCGGTGAGAGGAAATTGAGGCGCTGCTGCGAGTCCTACTCTCCATTTCCAAGATTTGACGAAGGAATTTTGGGCAAATGAAAATTAGGGTTCGAGACTTCAATTCGAGCACTTCAATAGGGATTTTGGCCGATTTAGGGTTTTAGATTTGGGGCATTTGGGGAGACGACGTTGTTTTTGGAAGATTTGGGGCTTTTATTATGCAGACGACGTCGTTTCTGGTGAGTGAGAGCCGACTCAGCTCTCCGGCGAGCCACGTAGGCAAAAAATAATAATAAAATATTGCCACGTAGGATTTCCGGCAAGGGTCGCCGGAGGTGGCACTTAAGTGTCCCACTCGAAAAAAAAAAAGTGACACTTAAGTGTACCGTTTTGAAGTTATGGCACTTAAGTGTCCCGGCGTGCCAAGTTATGGCACTTGTGCTGGACTTTTGCCTTGGATTATAATGTCTCAATGCTGCTGCTATTTTCTGTTCTATTTTACTCTGTTTTACTCTTTTTTTTATATTAAAAAACAGCCAAATTCATTTAGTTATGCATTTAGTTTTTTTTGTTATTTTCTAGGAAGTTAATAGCACGTTTGTGTGCAGTTATGTGTTGCACGTATGTGAGCAGTTTTTGCTTTGTATTTAGTGGTTGTACTTGACAGTTTCTTTACAAAACTGACGTACGCAAGTTTGTGCTCTGTTTTCTCGGTGCTTCTCTTCCTCATTCAAAAACTATTGCTTCTGGTTTTCTGTTTCTTGTTTACTGTTTTTATCAGTAACAACAAATCCACAGAAGCCGGATTTTCACCCCATGGACAAAGCCAAGTGATAGCAAATAAGTCTAGAAGGGTGATCGGCATCCGCCGAGAACGGAACGAGAAAAAGACTGGTGGAAGCTGGTTAAGACACCCGGAAGACCCAAATCAAGGTTCTAGTCAAAACAAGAAAATTGGAGAGCCTCATCAATTTGGGTGGATTTCCAAGCTGATTCCTATTGGGACCTTATCCTTAAATACCATTAGAAGAACAAATGGTCAAAAAGAAGGAAAAGCTCTGAATCGTTAGGAAGGGGTGTTCAACACAAATTCAATAATGTGTTTCCACTGGAAAGGAAGTTTCTCTAGGAAAGCAACCTTGGAGGGACTAAGGAAGTCGAGGCTTGATAAAGCAAGGGCCTGGTGGGGTCAGTTCCACAGTCATTAAGCAAACAGAGGGGATAATTGCTGTTATCCTTATCTTCCCGGAGTTGGTCAAAGCGAGATAGAAACACCGAGTGTGAATCCTTTGGACATTGATTCTTGGGCCGATTGCAACTTCAACGAGCAGAAGAAGATCCAAATCCAGGAAAAGGTAAATGTTCTCGAGAGGTTCGTCGTGAAGAAGAGGGGTAAAAATACAATCTTGGGCTAGACGTAGAAAAGGAGCACATCTTGAGTAGCGGCTCGAAGGCTGGCTGGCGATAGGGGTCGTGGCCAAATCCGCTGATCGCACCACATGTCCAAATTAGACTAGAGAAGGTAAAGCGATTGTCACGATAGTGGAGTAGCTAGCTGTTGGGAATGACTGATCCCCGAAAACCGGATTCGACACCGAATCGAACCCCTAAATCAATGCGGAAGACGAAGCCCGGGAATTACACGTATCACCGATCGTAAAGCACACCACGGATTCGAGCGTACCTTGTTAGCCACAGATTAGACACCGACGCCGAAGAAGAGGAAGAAATTCTGATCGATTCGATCCGATTGGCCTTGAAGGGAGTTGTGCGTCGCCGTGAGCGTTTTGAGAGAAAGAGAGCGCGGGAAAAAAGAAACGTACGTTGATTGTGTTTCCAACCGGTGCCTTCTCTCTCTCTCTCTCCTCCCTTTTATACCTTCCCCCATCCACGGGCTCTATTCCCGTGGGCCGGGCCTTTGGGCCAAAGCATGGGCGGACGGGCCTTAAGCCGCAGACGGGCCTTAAGCCCAATCTACAATTAAATCCATCATCTCCCACTCGCACATGGTGGTACAAAACCAACATGGGCGGACAGGCCCAACTCATCCCCATCAGAGAAAAATCCATCATGGACTCTCACTTAACATGATAGGCCGAAACAGAATCCTCTTTTCCTCTCTTCAACATTCATACTGGTGAATAATCCGTGCGACCAGCATACTTTGAGAGCTCGTTGCTATACATCTGTTAGGAATATATAGCAGCTCATAATGGGCATCACACTCCGAGTAGATTTAGTATGCAGTACCCTAGATCGATCAATCACATTAATATCTCTCTTGATCTCTTTTAAACAATGATATATATTGTATTCACAACTATGATTATCCCAAAGACAATCATAATTGGTTAACCGGTGAATACAAAACTACAATGTGATTCTCCAAAATCGATCTTCCTCTTTCCTTCAAACTCTCAATTTCAGTCCAGCTCGCTTTTCTAGAAATGCCCCATTAGATCGAATCAAACACATGACCATTGGCAACATCCTAAGATAGCAAACACTAAATAGAAATCTTGAGAATAAGTAAGAGTCATAAGGGGACTAAAAATTGAGGAACTCTTTTCCTCAAGAGTCTCACACGACATAAAAGTTGAGATCAAACTTTTGCCACTCTTATTGGTCGTCTCATGCATACGTAGTATGAAATACGTATTACGGTATTAACTCCTTTCCCATGGAGCGTATGTCTACACCTTTCAATACCGTACAGATGATAGTTCGAGACATACCCAATGTCTAACTTGAGTTCACCTATCTACTCATTCACTAAATTCATCAGAACTCACATCTGGCATCTTAGACAGATAAAGTAAAATATGTGGGGTATTTTACTTTCGGACATTGTAAGTATTATGTCCTCATCTTAACACCCCATTAAGGCGACATACGTGTTTTAAGCTTGAGCTCTCGATTATCACCTAGATAATAAGCTTAAAAACAGTCTCTTCTCTATTTATCACACAAGAAATGAGGCGATTACCCGTGTGAGTGGGCTAATCTTAAATCTGTCCGACATACTTCTCAACTTAAAGTAATGCACTGAGCATTAAGATGCATAAAGATCAAACAAAGATTCATAGGCATTAATGATGAAAACACAAATTCATCAAATTGTGAACACTTAGGGAAATTACAATATTAGTACATCACCCTCTACGCAACTCTAGAGATTTCATATGGCCACAAAACACATCTCTAGGTATTGGCTTTGTCATAGGATCTGCTACCATTCTATGCGTAGTATGTACTCTAAGTTCACATCTTTTCGTGCAACCATATACTTGACAAAGTTATACTTGGTATCTATATGTTTGGTCTTGCTATGATACTTTGGATATTTGGTGTACACTTTTGCTACTTGGCTATCATCGTTAACCAATAACGAATCTGCAGCACTTCCAATAACACCTAAATGATCCAATAATCTCTTAAGCCAAACATCTTCTCATATACTTGCTGCTGATAATGCCACGGACTCGGTTTCCATCGTGGACAAGGCTATACACTTTTGTTTCTTACTGCTCCAACATATGGTGCAATTATTCGATAAGAAAACAAACCCAGAGGTAGATTTCCTTTCATTTAAATCTCCTCCCCAATCAATATCAAAATAGCCTTAAAGTTGCAGATCCTTTCCTTAATAACTCATCGTATAATCAGCAGTCCCTTTTAGATACCTCAGTATTCTTTTAACGGCTTTCCAACGTACTTGACCTGGATTGGATTGGCAACTACTCACCATTCCAACTGCAAAACATATGTCAGGTCTTGTACACATCATAGTGTACATCAAGCTTCCAACAGCACTAGCATAAGGAACATCTTTCATTTATTCCTTCTCTTTTGGAGTCCTTGGACACAATCTATGGCTCAATCCTTCACCTTTTGCAATAGGAGTGTTTATAGGTTTGCAATCTTGAAATCTTAATTCCAAGAATATATGCAACATCACCCATGGCAATTATATCAAAGTTGGAAGATAACCAATTCTTCACAGCATTAACATAACTCCATATTACTTCCGACAATTAGTATATCATCAACATATAATGATATGATCACGCATTGATCTTTGGATCTTTTGATATATACACAATGATCCTCATCTATCATTGTAAAATCATATGCCGTATGGCATTATGAAAACGTATATACCATTGTCTCGACGATCGCTTAAGGCCATATATCGACCCCCAAAGTCGACATACATTTTCTTCTTGGCCTTTCACTTTGAAACCAGCAAGTTGTTCCATATATATTTCTTCCTCTAATTCTCCATTGAGGAAAGCAGTCTTTACATCCATTTGATGTAACTCAAGATCTATACTTACCACTATTGCTAGAACTATGCGAATCGAGGCAAATCTTACTACAGGAGAAAACGTATCTTGATGATCAATTCCTTCCTGTTGATTATACCTTTTCGCCACAAGGCGAGCCTTATGCCTTTGTATCGAGCCATCAGCCTTTTGCTTTATTTTGAGAACCCAGTTGTTCCCAATAGCTTTGCGTCCTTTTGGAAGTTCAACCAGTTCCCAGACATGGTTTGACTTCATTGACTCCATTTCCTCTTTCATTGCATAAATCCATTTTTCCTTATTAGGGCAATTTAGAGCCTTATTAATATTTCTTAGCTCATCCTCATCTTGTGGAGCATTCATAAAAGTTTCCCCTTCAATGTCAAAACGTCGACGGGGAATACTTTGGCAACTTGTTCACCATATGGGAAATTGTACACTTAGCACACTATTCCCCATAATGCTCCCACTTGGATTAGATAATGATGATGTCTCATCATGTGGTTGCAATTGAGAATGAGTTGAATTCAATTCACCACTTCTCATATTACTCCCACTTGGATGAACTCCACTGACATCATTATCTTGATCCAAGGTTTCAAATAGGGAATAATCTTCCCTTATTTCGCCCATCTTAGGAAATTCATTCACTAAGAATGTGACATCCTGTGATTCAAATTCAGTTAAACTCCCACTTTCCTGCTCACATACGAACACATACCCTTTCGAGTGTTCGGAGTATCTCATGAAAATACTCTTATTTCCTTTGGAACCATATTTCCCAAATTTGTGAGAGGGCTCATGAGTATAGGCAGCACAACCCCATGACTCAAGAAAACTTAAGTCCGGTTTTCTACCTATCCATAACTTATATGGAATGGAAGCAACTGATTTGGAAGGCACCCAGTTAAGTACATAGGCAGCAGTTAATAACGCACCACTCCAAAAAGTGATAGGTAAGTTTGCATGCCCCATCATTGACCTAACCTTATCCAGTAGGGTTCTGTTTCTTCTCTCTACAACACCATTTTGTTGAGGAGTATATGGAATAGACAACTGTCTTTCTATTCCTTTTTCATCACATAATTTTCTGAACTCATCAGATAAAAATTCTTGACCTCGATCGGATCTCAATACTTTTATTTTCTTATCTAATTGATTCTCTACCAAGGTTCATAAACCTTTTGAAACAACTTATGCTTCAGATTTATGAGAAATCAAATAGACATATCCGAATCGAGTATAGTCATTTATTAAAAAAAGTGATGAAATAAATAGCCCCATGCCTTCTACTCACATTCATTGAACCACAGACGTTATAATGGATTAAATGCAGAGGAAATTCAGCTCTTTTACCTTTTCTAAATGGTTTCCTTGTTATTTTCCCTACTAGGCGATGCTCACATCTAGGCAAATCGACTTTTTCAATGTTGCCCAACAAGCCCTCTTTAGCTAGTCTTTTCATGTGTTGTTGGCCCATATGACCAAGTCCAGCATGCCACATAATCACATCACTATCATATGAAATAGAAGACGTGAAATAAGGGAATAACAAATATTGACATCACCACAGTCAACATTTAGTACAATAAAACCATCCGAAAGTGACCACAACCATAGTAGTTTGTATCCAACTATAAATCTACACCTCTATTATGGAAGTTCACACTAAAACCAAGCTCAACCAACATCAAAACAGACACTTAAATTTTGACGAATCTCCGGAGCTTTAGGACATCTTGTAGAAACAAGGTGCGTCCACCACGCATATTGATTGGCGGTGCCAATCTCTTTAACTTCAGCTCGGAGATGTTTCCCATATAGGTCCACTTAGTTCCAGTTGGTACTCGTCAAAATTCCACAAAGGATCCTCTATCCTTCCTTACATGGTCGTCGCCCTTGAATCTAAAATCCACAAAGGATTAGATTCAACCAATCATATATAGAACTTGACACATAAGCAAAGTTCTCAAATGTACAAGAGGTGTATTACTTTCTTTGGCTCACGACGGTCGCGAGCATAGTGACCTCTCTTGTCACAATTGTAATACCTCACCCTTGACATTTTCTGCACTTGAGGACGTTTTCCTCTCTTGTGTTGGTTAACTCTTGATTTCTTGCAATAAGGACTTGATCCTTTGCATGTGCACATATTGAACGAATCAATACGCTTGCGCTTAGAGCACAAAGCCCTTTTTGAGCTAGAACCAGCATTGCTAATATCTTTTATCGACTCAAATGCCGATAGGCAGTCTTCTACTAGCTCAAGGTGGCGCACGGCATCCTTAAGATCTTCCATAATATGGTCAAGAGCTTCTAGTGCTTCTAGCTATTCCAGCACATATTGAATCTTCATATTCAATATTTTACAATTGTTGCCGTTCATATCAGCAATCACGTTCTTAGTTGTTGAAACCATCAGTCTGAACACATCAGACATACATGCACGAATAATTAATGCCTATCATTTATGCATCCCTATTTGCATAGACCCATCATATTAATAAATAATTTCAAGTGAGGTTTCAGAATCAAAAGGTCACTACGTTTCCAATCATCCTCCAAAAATCCTAACTTAAAACTATCATTAATATGATTGTCATATGCAAAATCAATTCTATGAAGTTACAAAAACTTCTATTACTACCAATGACTAATTACCCACAAAGAACAACCAGCAATAATGTAGAAAGCAAATAAAATCTTAACATCAAATAAAATAACAATGCTTTCATATGATACAACTAATATATCGGTTGCTACATCAACAACAATCGGGTAGTAAACATTACATTATTAATCAAAGAAATAATTAGGAATGTCCTTCTAATCTATCAGTCAAAACATCTCGAGAAGCGAAGGCACATTTGCCAACCATGGAAAAACTTTTGGAGAGCATTCATGTCGCCACCAAGGCGCATTCACCCTACGCCATGTGGCGCTCATTCTAAGGGTTGAAGTTTTGGCCAACTCAATCCTATAGTACTCTCTTACAAAAGCTTCCACTAGCTCCCTATAGCTCGGGACCACGTTGACCTCCCATAACCGATCTAACACTGCTTGCCATTCAGGTGGAAGAGTGTTTATCATAGCCGGCACCTTCTCAAAATCTGGCATTAGATAACCATTCCGAGATGATTTCTGTATCATCTTATTGACCTTGACCACATGTGATACTAAATCACCGTCATGCCACCGATAATCGCTAACTCTTTCATCAGCCTTTTAAGTCTTGCATTTCCCTCGTCCGTTCTCGGGATTGCGGTATCCGTGCATGACGTATCATAGTTCCCGCAACAAATGCAGAACTAAAAATGGATCACTTATAATCCATAATGCACATACGGAAAATACATAATTTTCAAAAAAATTCATGCAACAAATGCAGAATAAAAAAAAAAAAAAAAAAAATGGATTACATATAAGCCACATAGGAAAAATACATAATGCCTTTTTTTTTTTTTTTTTTTTTTTTTCGGGTCAACGGTCAACGGTCAAAGTCAACGGTCAACGGTCGTCGGTCAACGGTCAGCGGTCGTCGGTCAACGGTCAGCGGTCAACGGGTTGGGTCAACGGGTGGGCGGGTCGTCGGACCGGGCGGACCGGTCGAGCGGTCGGACCGGTTGCGCCGTCGGCCGGTTCGGGCGAACCGTCGGCACGTGCCGAGCACGTGCGCGGCCGACGTCACGCGACGTCATCCGGCACGTGCCACGCGCGTGACGGGCGTCCTCGGTTCGGGTTGGGTCGGGTCGCCGGTCGGGTCGCCGGCCGGTTACCGCCCGGCCTACCGGCGTCGGCGATGACGTCATCGGTGACGTCATCCGAGCGGTTATCGACCGTTGGATGACGCCACGATGGCGTCGGCCACGCGTCGGTCCACGGACCGGCGCGTGCCGTTCGCCGGTCGCCGGCGCGCACGTGCCGGTTCGTCGCGGGCGCGTGGGCGCACGTGGCCGGGCATTGCCAGCGCTTCCGGGCGCGTCGCGCCCACGCGCAGTGCCTCTCGGCCGCGCGTGTGGGCGCGTGCGGCGTCTCCCGGCGGCGGTCAACCACTCCCCGGACTCGTCTCGACGTCGCCTTTCACCCAGTGTTTTCAGATTTCGATTTCGACATACGCAAACACAGAAAAAACGACGTACAGTGCTCGGGTGTCGGGATCTCACGCCCAATCCGTACGGCCGAACGTTTTTTGCGAAAATTCGAAGAAAAAACATCAAATTGATCGGGAAAACGTGAACTAGGGCTCTGATACCAATGTTGGGAATGACGATCCCGAAAACCGGATTCGACACCGAATCGAACCCCTAAATCAATGCGGAAGACGAAGCCGGGAATTACACGTATCACCGATCGTAAAGCACACCACGGATTCGAGCGTACCTTGTTAGCCACGAGATTAGACACCGACGCCGAAGAAGAGGAAGGAATTCTGATCGATTCGATCCGATTGGCCTTGAAGGGAGTTGTGCGTCGCCGTGAGCGTTTTGAGAGAAAGAGAGCGCGGGAAAAAAGAAACGTACGTTGATTGTGTTTCCAACCGGTGCCTTCTCTCTCTCTCTCTCCTCCCTTTTATACCTTCCCCCATCCACGGGCTCTATTCCCGTGGGCCGGGCCTTTTGGGCCCAGCATGGGCGGACGGGCCTTAAGCCGCAGACGGGCCTTAAGCCCAATCTACAATTAAATCCATCACTAGCTATACCGGCGTTTTGCCAGGATTGTGAAAGGGTGACTTATGACATTCCTGTACATTTCAAAGAATTTAAAGAAATTGTCGACACCTAAATATGACCTAAGGTTTAGCAGAATTCATCGGCAAAGAATCAAGTTATGTGGTCAAATCGGTGAGTGCCCATTGCAAGATCGGCATCGGACAGTTAATGGTTCCATCGATGAAAAGGAGATTGAGGCACTTATGTCTGAAGAAAGTCAAACCGAGAGGAAGCTGGAAGATTACAACTGCTTGTGGATGAGAACATGCAGTTAAAGATTGTGAGAGCAGAGCTGAGAATTTCGAAGGCAATTGAAGTTCCTGACTTAGAAGATAATCACTTATTGACAGTTACACTTTGTACAAGGCTATATAGGCCGAATAGAATCAATTGTAAAGCACCAACAATCAACAACACTTATCAAATTTTTCTGTGGTTTAATTCATAGATTATTTATTCGTACTTTCAATTCTTTGTTCTTTTTGTTAGCATTCATAGTTTGTCCCATATCCACTGTTTCTTGTCCAAATCGTCACAAAACCCAATTTGTTGGTTTTTTTTTTTTGGGTCGTAAACCCAATTTACTTTAAAAAGACCAAAGATCCAACCTTTGGTAAAAGGTATTTTGTTGACGACCATTTTTGGCGAAACAAGAATAAATGGGGCTGATGATGTTCTCACTACACTATATTCTTAAGGATCGTATGTGCTTACTATAGCAAGAGGAGCAATAGCTAATGTGTAAGATTTACTCTATGGCCCAAAAAAGCTAGTCAAAAATCTAACCAGTTCCAACAAAACAGCATAGCTTGAAATAATCCCTTAACCGCCTATCCTTATGGTCCGGCAGCTTTTAAGCCATGACCTCTTTCAGTGTTCTACAATTCAAAGTTGAACCCATGCTTAATCTTATAGAACAACTCAGATTTGACAATCTCAATGTAGAGCATACCTTCGTAATTGCTTAATCTTATAGAACAACTCAGATTTGACAATCTCAATGTAGAGCATACCTTCGTAATTGCGTTCGGCACCCTTGAAGGAAGAATGTTCGGTATAAGCTGGTTTGCTAGACTCCGCCTGTGATAAACCTTGTGTAAGCATGCATTCAGTGCATCAAATAAGATTTTGACCATGTGTCAAACTGTTATAAAGATAGATGCTTAGATTCAAATTGACTGAATGTGAAAAGAGACCAAACGAGCTTTGAGATCTCATTGACATTATTGATCAGACTATGTACTTTGGAAGAGTAGCTCGTCAAACAAGTCTACGGAAGCACCACATAAAAAATTTAAGATACCAGTACAGCGGTCAGCGCTTTTCCGCACCTCAACAAAGAATTAAGAAACCAATACAACGTTCAATGTTCTGGATTGAGTACATTACAGCACCTCCGGAAAGCATGATTAAACTAACTGGCACAATAGAACTCTTTGGTTGTATATTGCAGGAAAATACTAAAAAAAGGAAAAGAAAATGCCCTTTTAAAGAAGAAAAAGAAGTGGAGTCCTTACATGTTTCTCCCCATTCAAAAAGTTGAAAGAAATATAAAGTCTTGAAGACTCAAATTTCATTTGAAAAATTATTCTACATGTGTTAATGGAAGAAAATATCCTATAAATCGCAAATAAGTACATTAGAAGTACTAAAAGCTTTGTATGGCGCTCACTTTAATACCAAAAATTTTTGCCGGCTCACTTAAATACTAAATCGGAGAAAAAACAATCACTTAAGTGCCTATAGTAAGAAATTCCACCCAAATTGATTACGTATCATTTATAATTAAAATTATAATATAACTTGACAATTTTTTAAAAAACTCTAGTCCACGTGACATTTTCACGTGACATGCTTGGTACTGAAGTAATCATTTTTTAACGACGACTGGCACTGAAGTGATCACTTTAAACAAAATTTGGTACCCAAATAATCACTTAAAAAAAAATTTGGCACTTAGATGGTCACTATTTACAATTTTTGGACAATGCCATTTAAGGATTATATGTTGACTAAACACGTTGGCAAGCCACATAGGACTGAAAAATTAATAAAATATAGCCACTTAGGGTTTCCAGCGACCCAGACCAGAGTTAGCATTTAAATGATCCTTTTTTTTAAAAAGTGAATTTAAGTGATTAAAAAAATTGATATTAAATAAGCGTTGTACACAACTTTTTGAGTTCGGACAGGAGCTTCAAATACGAAACATCTAGCAATCCTATCCGTGATTTGTAATGGCGAAGTGATAGAGTGAATAAACCTGGAGGAAGCCTTGGTAGCTCTTCCAAGTGAATGCGGCAAAGGGAGAGCTTCCTGAGATTACTAAGGCTATCCAACCCAAGAGGTAGTAGTTTGATCTTTAACACGGATAGCTGCAATATCTTTAGCTCTGACAAACTCCAAAGGTACAAATTAGCCCGTCCTATCACCTCAATTTGATTTTCGACAAGTGACACTTGTTCGGGATCCATCAGCCAAGAATAACTCTCCCAACTTATCCAGTTCTGATGTCTTGGATTGTGTCCAACAATTTAGAACGACGAGATAGGCTTATTAAAGCGGAAGGAAGCTTGGGCACTACACGGAGCTGGTCACAATGAAGCGAGATCAAGTGTTCGGAGAGATTGGGAAGTCTAGAAATGCTATCGGTAGACCACAAATCCGAGAGGATCCAAGTTTCAAGACCCTTAATGCAAAAAGCATCTCAATATCACTAGGAATTTCCCAGTCAAATTCGACATCCGAAGCGTGAAGCTCTTCAAGCCACTTCAATGTCCATATAGCGTGAGGCAGCTCTCTTACAAAAGTAAAATCAATTTTGAGCACTCTTAAAAGACTTAACTCATTGACATTATCAGGTAATATATCAATCCTAGTGCTTGATAAGTCAAGTTCAATCAATGAAGCCAAATTCCCTAAGGACGTTGGTAAGTACAATAACGACCTACACTTACTTATTGACAAGTATTGTAGCACTCCTAACTCTTTAGACATGGGAAATTTAGTTATTTTGGTGTCATTCAATTCGAGGACTTCTAGAGATTTCACATGGCTAATTGATTCGGGCTTGAAGTGGCTTGAACTTGGTCGTGCAAAGAAACTGAAGTTGGTGTCTTTTGGTGTTATTTTGGTGTCTTTGCAGTTGCTTGAACTTGAAGACTAAGGGCTTGAACTTGGTCGTGCAAAGAAACTGAAGTGGCTTGATGAACATTCTGCATGGTCTGAAATTCACATCCCAAGGTGTAAATCTAACCTATCTCCATAAACACTTCAAGCAATCTTTTAACCTATCTCCATAACCTATCTCCATGATCAGTTTGTGGAGTGATGCCAGATGATGGAACTTCAGCACGAACATCTAGACTTGGAGATGAATCCTCATTACCATCTTCAGGAAATTGAGAGGCACATAAATCCTCTGGATCGGCAGGAGAACAACTAACATCATCACTGGTAAAAGTAAGTGAAGGGGTACCTCTTTTATCAGCAGCTCCCCCTTGTTTCAGTACCTTCAGGTGGAGAGAAATACTCTTCTTGCTCTTACTCTTCTTCAATGTCACGATGATCTTGTCTTTCTTCCTCTGTTGGAGAATCACCATGACTTTTTCCTTCTGTTTGTTCTCCTCTTCACTCTTCTTCTGCTGTTCTTCCTTCTTCTTCTTCTTCTTTTCTCATCGTTTCCCTCTCTTCACTTCTCTACCCTGTCTCATCTCTGTCTTGGTTCTCTCGATCCTCTATCTTAGGAACAAGATGTTGTAAGTTTTTTAAGGCAAGAGCAGAAATAGTGATGTCATCCTCATCTTTTTCATTATGCAAGATGAGTGCTCTCCTCTTCTTAGATGGAGCTGTCATGGGCTCCTTGCCTTTCCGTTTTGCAGCCACAGGGTCTTGACGAGTCTTGACAGGGGTCTTCACCTTAAATCTCTCTAAATCTTTGTTTAGCTCCTTCGACGCATCTTATAAACCGTCTTGAGTCCCCCACCATTGGATCAATGGTTTGAACACACAAAATTTTGGGAGGCTGAATGTTAATATGTCTGAATAGCCAAGTAACAAGAGCAGAATAAGGGAGTTGTCTCTTGTCCTTTACCATTGATCTATACATGTAAAACACGATGGTGTGAGGCAGAGAGAACTAGTAACCAACGTTGATGGCGTACATCAGCTTTGCTTCAAAATTGGAGACATCAGTCTTTGATGTGGATTTAGGTCTGAGACATCTTATGGAGCAAGATATTAGAGGCACTCATCCTCAAATATGAAATCCCGCCTTCTACAATTCTATCTTAAACAAGCTCTATAGTGGCATGACCAATAGACACGCTGATTGATTAGAAAATCCCTCTCTCCACTCCAATCACATCAGCCACAGTGTCAATATCAACCACATAATCTCGGTCTCTAACACCGAAGGAAAATCTATTTGCATCTAAAAAGCTTAGATTGGAATAGAAATATGCCATAAGTTCCGATGAGCTACGGTTGTCTCATAGCAAAATCGTTCAAGTTGAAGTAAAATAAATTTCTCCCGTAACTTTTCGTTCAGCAAATCGAGGAAATCAAAATCTACACTCTTTGGGTTCATCACCCCTTGCTTTAGCAACTTAGAATAAACTCGCTTGTGTTCCTAAGAACGAAACAGATCTGCTCTTCTTCCTTGAATGTTCGCAACAACACCCATCCTAGACTTAAAATGAGTGAACATCTTTTCATTGGCATCTTTTCCCTTGGGTTGATTAATTCCTTCAAAACGTGGATCACATGGGAAATTCGCAAAAAGCCCTTTCTGCGGAACCAAAAGGAGCAATTCTCAAACGTTCCATCGTTCTTAAAAACTAGGTTTCATTTTGGTACCCCTTTTCTCTCAAAATTCATCAATAAAGGTCATTGCGAACCTCCTTCCTTCAAGGCAAGTGTAGAGTTTGAAAGTAAATATAGGCTTAAGAGCCCTTACGGGTTCTACATCTTCAATAATTTCTTCCTCTACTTGTTGTTCTTTGAGGCTCCTATGGTCTAGCGACAAGAATGACGCGGTTGAGAATGTTGTGGACTTTGCTACTGCTTTGGAGAGTCTTCTTCCTTCGTCGAGATCAAAGTGCATAAGACCCTCACGCATATCTTTGTGGTCCCCGCTTGCAATCCTTGAGGACTTTCTTTGGGAAGACATTTGAGGACTTTCTTTGGGAAGACATTATCACAGTCTTTGAGAGATTTTTCGAACTCGATTCGCGAAAAAGATGAAAACTTTATGGATTAAACTAGAGAGTAAAAGAAAGAAAGTGAAGTTATGTGCTCTAGGGTTTGTGTGTAAAAATGAAGAAGAAATATAGTATATAAAGCAATCGAAACGAGGTATACGAATCGTCATAAAAGGAAAAATAAAAATGCCTTTTTCAAAAATGAATAACTGCCTTTATGAAAATAGATAATTGCTACAACTTTAAAAACTTGGAAAGATAACATTAATCAATTGGCGGTTAATAAGTAATCATACCTTCTCGAGTTTTTATCCGAAAGTTAAATTACTAGAACCGAAATAACTTACAGTCATAATTCTTGATTTTCGAGTCTAAACATCTTTAGACTTTATCCCCGAGTCGAGCTTCTTTAGATTTTAAGAGATAAGATGTTAAGTCCGGGAGCGAATAGACTCAAATAGACTTTTCTCCAAAGTGGTTTTGTAAATATGTCCTTGGTGATTCTTTGAGTCAATAAATTGGATCATTACTTCTCCATTTTAAACATGATCTCTAATAGAATGGTGTTGAATCTCTATGTGCTTTGCTCTTGAATGAAGAATTGAGTTCTTTGTGAGATTAATCGCGCTGGTGTTGTCACATTTGATCTTGGTGCAAGAGTCTTCAATTTCAAAGTCTCTTAATTGTTATTTTATCCATAAGATTTGAGAACAGCAATTTCCAAGAGCCACATACTCTGTTTTTGCTGTTAAAAGAGCTATAGTACTTTGCTTTTTTGAAAACCAAGATACCGTCCTGTTACTAAGCAATTGACAAGTGCTGGAAGTGCTATTTTTATCAACTCTGCGACTGCTAGATCTGCATTTGAATATCCAATGAGAGTAAATTCTCCTTCTTTGGGATACTAGAGACCTAACTTAGAGGTTATTGCAACGTATTTAATGATGCATTTCGCAGCACTTATATGAGATTCTTTGGGATCTAATTGAAATATGGCACAAATGCAAACACTAAACAAAATGTCAGGTCTAGAAGCAATAAGATAAAGAAGTAAACCAATAATACTCCTATAGAGCTTCTAGTCAACTTTCTTCCCTCCTTCATCTTTGTCTAGCTTCGAAGAATTTGACATTGGTATCTCAGTCTTTTTGCAATTCTCTAATCCGAACTTTTTAACAAGTTCTTTTGCTTATTTTTCTTGGTGAATGAAAATTTCTTCCTTCAATTGTTTTACTTGTAGTCTGAGAAAGAAGGATAGTTCACCCATCATGCTCATATCAAATTCATCATGCATAGACTTAGAAAAATTCTTACACGGGTTTTCATTAGGTGATCCAAATATATATCATTAACATAGATTTAAACAAATATAAAGTTTTTACTTTCTCTTTTAATAAACAAATTAGTATCCACTTTACCTTTGACAAAACCATTTTGAATCAAAAACTTACTTAATCTGTCGTACCAAGCTCGAGATGTTTGCTTTAAACCATATAGAGCCTTTTTCAGATCGAATACGAGTCTAGTTTTCTTAGGTCTTCAAAACCTGGAGGTTGTTCCACATAGACTTATTCTTGGATAAATCCATTCAAAAATGCACTTTTGACGTCCATTCGGAATAACCTAAAATTCTTATAACAAGTAAAAACAAGTAATAATCTAATTGCTTCTAACCTTGCTACCGGTGCGTAAGTCTCATCATAATCTATCCCTTATTCTTGTGTATATCCTTTGGCCATGAGTCTTGCTTTGTTCCTTACCACTTTTCATTTTTCGTCTATCTTGTTCTTGAAAACCCATTTAACTCCAATAACATATTTACCTTTTGGTTTAGGAGTTAATTCCCAAACACCGTTAACACCGAACTGCCTAAGCTCTTCTTGCATAGCTTCAATCTAGCTTTCATCGTTAAAGATTCTTCTATGCTTTTGGGTTCTATTTCAGAAATAAGAGCCACGGCGCTAGACTCTTCATGCTTTTTGGATCTAGTACGAATCCCTTCATCAATGTCATTAATGATGAGTTCTTTGGGATAAATAGACTTGTGCTTCTAGTTGCTGCTTGGTCTAACAGATTGCTGAACTTTTGCTTCAATTGATTCTTCAACATCCGTTTGTTGTTGTCCTTCTAAAGTCTAAGCTGCTTTAGGGGAGGCAAACTTTGTAAAGTCTGGAGCAGGTTCAAATTCTTCAGGTTGAGTCTGGATCAATTGATTTTGCAAAGAGTCTTGAAATTTAACATTCATCGACTTTTCCACGGATCGAGTTTTCTTGTTGTATACTCGTAAACTTTATTGGAAGTTGAATATCTAAGGAAGATTTCTTTGTCGATTTTTCTTCAAACTTACCAATTCGATCATTTGCATTTTTCAAGACAAAACATTTGCAACCAAACACTAAAAATAAGAAACAATTGGCTTCTTTCCTTTGAATAACTAATAGGGAGTTTTCTCCAGAATAGGCCTTAAGAATACTCTGTTAATAATATAACATGCTGTAGAAACTGCTTCACCCAAAAACGAGAAGAAATACTACTTTCAATGAAGAGAGTTCTAGCCATTTCTTGCAAAGATTTATTCTTCCTTTTCACAACTCCATTCTAATCAGGAGTGTATGGAGAGGAGAACATATGCTGAAAACCAGATTCATCACAAAATTTGGCAAAGTCTTGATTTTCAAACTCACCTCCATGGTCTGTCTGTATGCTTGAAATAGCATACCCTTTCACATTCTGTACTTTCTTGGCAAAATTTGAAAAATGAGAGAAGGTATCAGACTTACTTGCCAGAAAGTAGACCCAAGTAAATCGTGAATAATCATCCACTATTACTAGGCAACATCTCTTTCCTACAATGCTTTGAATTCTAGTTGGTCCAAAGAGATCTATATGTAGGAGCTGCAGCATATGATTAGTGGAAACTTGATTTATTGATTTAAAAGAACTTCTAACCCATTTTCCCAACACACATGGCATGCATAAGTCAGATTTTTGGTATTTCAGGCTAGGTAGTCCACGAACAAGCTTCTTAGAAGAGATCTTGGCAATTTGCTTCATGTTGATATGGCCAAGCTTTTGATGCCAGAGATTTGCTTCATCTTGAATTGATATTAGGCATTGAGATCTTTCTAGTTTGATATCTAAAAGATAAATATTCTCATGTCTTCACCCAGTAAAACATTAAGAGAAATCTTTACTGGTTCCCGAACATATTCTTTCTTGAAAATTGATTTTGAATCTGTGTCACACAGTTAGTTTATGCATAGTAAATTGTAATTTAGTCCTTCCACCAAGGAAACATTGTTGATCGTGAGTCTTCCAATATTTACTATTCCGCATCCGACAAGTTTTCCTTTGCTATTTCCACCAAAAGAGACTTTTCCTCCATTTGTTTGGATGAGCTTTATAAAACAACTTGAATCTTCTGCCATATGTCTTGAACATCCACAGTCCAAGTACCATTTGACATTTTTTCTTGATAATGACCTGCAATTAAAAAAAGAAACTTAAGCTTTCTTTGGTACCAACACTTTCTTTGGTCCGGTGGAGTTAGTGCAATATACGGTCTTTGCCCAATCCTTCTTAACGGGTCTCCATGTTGGAAAAAGCTTCCTTATTTGTTTTGAAGTTGACAAAACATTTCCCTCCATCAAAGTCTAAAGACCGCCAAACTCAAGACTTAAAATCTGCCATCATTGATAGTTTCTAGACCGACGAAGAAATCTTATTTAGATGCAAGTTTATCTTTAAGGATTTGATCCGTTTGGTTGAAGATTATCTCACGGTTGGAGATAGCATCTAAAGATTCGTATTGAAAATAATTCAAGTAATTCGGATCCGTTGATTGGCGAAGTATACTTGGAAGATTCTATGTCACGCCCCGATCCTCAGGCACGCACACATCCGTCTCACTTGGTCGATTTTATAATGCGATATCCCAGGACAATGTATCGCCGACCCTTTCATTTTTAAGCACATGCAGAAGCAGTTAAAATCCCCAGACAATAAAACAATGGGATAGAAAAGCAGGGCCATATTTTTCATATTGAAATTTATAACCAAACTTTTATACAAACCACAAATCACTTCATAACTATTCACATCAAAAAGGAGATCTCAAAAGAAGATAGGATCTCAATCCATCCAGATGATACTCAAGGCCCCTCTCGGGACTATCTTCTTCTTCCAAAAATCATTCTCTTCAGATCTCACCTCCGAGTTCTCCTTCTCGGATTCCTCATTCTCAGCTCTTCAGCGGGGTCCTGAAATGGTTTCCCCAAACTGGATGAGACTACGTCTCAGCGAGTTCTACCCCACTAAGCCCGATTAGTAAACCATTATACTATAGGTTGCCTATACACGCACAGGGCAGAGGACTTACCTTGGCCTCAGATCCCACCTGCAAGTCGGTACAATTCACAATAGGCACCCATTTACTCAAAACAAATCGAACCAGTCGATTACATGTCATACGAATCAATCCCCACTATGGGATATTTATAAACTAGGCCACGTGCATTCTCCAGGACGACCTTCCAAGTCTCCGAGTCCACGTGCCTTGAACCTTGGGCCCACGTGCATTCTCTAAGGCGACCTCTTCGCGAAGGTGGTACATCAAGTCACCGAGCCACGTGCCCTTTTAGATGTCATTCTCAAATACTGGACCCACGTGCATTCTCTAAGGCACTCATTTGCCAAGGTGACGCATCAAATCACCGAGCCACGTGTCCTTTTTACGATGCCCGGGCCCACGTGCATTCTCTTAGGTGCTATCTCACCAAAGTGATGCATCAATTCACCGAGCCACGTGCCCTTTTAGATGCCATTCTGAAATGTTGGGCCCACGTGCATTCTCTAAGGTACTCGCTTACCAAAGTGACGCATCAGATCACCAAGCCACGTGCATTCTCAAGGAGGACATACCGAGTCTCCGAGCCACGTGCATTCTCTCAGGCGACCTTTTCGCCAAGGTGACATATTCAACCACTGAACTCACGTGCATTCTCCAGGTGACATTCCAATTCACCGAGCCCACGTGTCCTCTTTCAAGTGGTTACCAATCTACTTTCAATACCGACAACCAATGCCCAACGATTTCTCAATCAAATAATTAAATCAACTCAATAAAGCATTATAAATGCTGAACAACATACTTGGCCATTTACCGATCAACAATTCAATTTCTCAATCAAATAATTAAATCAACTCAATAAAGCATTATAAATGCTGAACAACATACTTGGCCATTTACCGATCAACAATTCAATCACAATCAATTCCAATCAATTTAGGGTAATCTCTAAAATATCACAATTTATTCCATTCCATACAACATGGAGCTCAAATAAATAAACGGACTGCGCCACGACGATCAGCACGAGATTTCGGTCGTCGACCATCAAAATCTTAATTTCCGAAAAATAATTAATTAATTAATTAATTTCGAAAATTAAATAATTAATATTAAAAATTCAATTTAGCTCAAAATAAAGCCCGATTAAATAAATGGACTTCACCACGGTCATCAGCATAATTTTCCGATTCCAGGCCATCTCAATTGAATTTTCGGAAAATAAATAATTATTTAATTTAATTCCGAAAATTAATATTTAAATACTAAAAATTCCACTTAGGCCGAAAAGCCTAATTGGAGCCCACTAAGGGTCGGGAAAAATCCCGATGCACTTCCAATAATTAGTAGACCACGTCTACTTGCTAATTGCGCAATCAATTTATCTAAATCGCATCACAATTGGCTAATAATTGCTAATTTATTCTAATCTAACAACCTAAACATAATTAATTAAATCTAAACCAACCTTAGCATAATTAGCCAACTAATCTTGGATTAGTGAGATTACTCACCAAATCGTGCGCAAATCGGATCAATCCGATGGCGGCGATGCGAGGAACGATTGTTCCCAAAGCACGGCTCCGGTTCGGGGCCAGGAAATGGCCCAAAAGAGGGCCCAAAGATGCTGAAACCCACTCCGTGGGTCGGCTGGACAAGCCGATCGGGGCTGCTCCGGCAGCTAGGGCGGCGAGGGAAGCCGACGGAGGGCGAGGGGGTCGCGGGGAGGTCCGGCGGGGCTGAGCGGTGGCGGAGGTGGCCGGACGGGGCTGGAACAGGAGTGAATAGAGCTGGGTCGCGGCTGGATCACGCGGCCTGGGCGTGCGCGGACGGCGGGATGGCGGCGGGCGCGCTGGCGCGGCACGGGCGGTGGTGCGACGGTGCGGGACGAGCGCCGAGCAGCGGCGGTCGCGGCGAGCTGCTATCCTTCCTCCGTCTCTGGTTTCCGCGAAGAAGAAAGAAGAAAAGAGGGGTTCGGTCGCGTGGGGAAGAAAGAAGAAAGAGAGAGAGAGAGAGAGAGAAGAGAGGGATAAGGGTTGGTGGTCAAGAGAAAAAGAAAGAGAGAGAGAGAATAGGCGGTGGGGGAATTCGCACGACGGGGGGAGGGGAGAGGAGAGAGAAGAGAGAGAGAAAGAGAGAAAGGGTGAGAGAGAAAAGAATTTAAATAATCTTATTCTTATTTATTTTTCTTTTCTTTTCTTTTCTTTTCTCTTTTCCCTTCCTTTTCTATTCTCTTTTGGTCTTCAATTTTTCTTCCGATAATTTCTTTCTTGAAATTTCGGACCCGTCAATAAATTGACGAGCGATGAGAACGAGGATCTAAAAATAAGAATTATGACGCGCTTAAAATTCGATTCCCGAAATCGAGTTCAATTTCGTGGTTAAAAATCGACCAGACGTGATTTTAGCTCAATCCAACCAATTAGGTAGCTCTTAGGGATTTTACGGCCGATACATCCCTTAACGGCTTCACCCAATAGGTTAGTTAACTCGTGAGTGATCAGCTCAGAAAAAAAGGGCCATAGGCACGTCGACGAAATGCCCATTTCACTTTATTGAAACGGGGTCAAATTTCAGGATGTCACATTCTACTTATGGAAATCTAGATCATGATTGTATGGGCGAGCAGGATTGATGGGCTATGTTCACATTCCTTAAGTAACTCGAGATTTCTCTAATTGATTTTGTCCAACGGGTAGATTGGAAGAATTCTTTTGGAAGGTGCCAACGGTCATGAAGGCATGGAGGAGTATATAAGGAGGATGCTCTAGTTATTCGAGGGCGTGCTTGATAGATAAATTCCAAAGTTTGAAACTTCTTGTTCTTTGCTGATTCATTTGTTGAGTGAAAATTTGTACTCAAAGAGAGTTTAGACATTTGTGAGACCTTGAGGAAGTGTAACAGAGTTTCTACACTTTGTGGAATCAAAGATGTGACACTTATGTAACGACTCTTTTAATTCATAGTGAAATCTAGCCGGTAGGCTATCAATGCGGGAGAGTGGACGTAGGTTTGAATTAAGCGAACCACTATAAATCATCGTGTTTTCAATTCTCTTTCCCTTATCTCTTTACTTAGTTTATAGTCTTATATATATATCATCGAGATATTCTATATCTTAAGTCTTCGTTGTTATATAAATTGAATTAAGTTGCTGAGTTTTATAAAATTCGTTTTTAGACATATTCATGCCTCTCTAGGTGTTCATACTAGCACTATCACTCCAACCATATGACATTCTTTCTCAAAGTGTTTAGAGCTATTACACTTAGAACATTTAAGAGCACTTCGGCCAACGGGTTTTACAAAGACTTTTTGAAAATGATTTCTATAAAAGGCTTTTGTAGGTCTTTGTTTGATTCTTTCCTTTACTTTTGGAAAATCAATTAGAGGAGCAAAAGTCATTCCCAAGCCTAATTTGTTAAAGTAAGGTCTTTGCATTGAAATAATCTTTTCCAATTTCTCGGATCCTTTAGAAAACATTTTTGAAATATTTGAAATGTCATTTTTAAACAAGACTTTCTTTTTTTCTCAGATTCTTTAGAAAACATTTTTGAAATATTTGAAATGTCATTTTTTTTAAACAAGTATTTTCTTTTGAAAGAAAGTCTGCACTTTCTTTTAAAACAGCAAAACTTTTGTCTAATTTTTCAAATTTTTCTTCTCAAGAGTTTTCTTGTTGCTTCAGTGTAGAATTCTCTCTTTTTAGCTCGGAAATCATCTTAAGAGAATTTTTTAGGCTAAAAAAAGTTCATTAATATATTTGAGACTTTAATAGGAATTTTTAAATTACTTACCTCGATTTCTTGTTTGAGTCTCGAGTTTGTATCTGTCTCGAGTCCGAGTCTACGATTTTGATTTTGCCATTAAATAAATATTAGCATAATTATCATCACTCTCTTCGCATTAGGTATCACTTCATGTTTTTACTTTGAGTGCCTTTCTGTATTTCTCAGCTTTTCCTTTCTTTTCGTCAACAAATGACGGTTGCGTACGATGTGTCCATTTTTCTTGCATTCCAAGCAAATCATATCTTTATTGGATTCGTCGTCCTCATCCGATTTGTTTTGAAACTTTTGAGAGCTTTGCTTCTTCCAATTGAATCTTCTTCCCTTTTTGTTTAGTTTCCCGAACCTTCTTATCATGAGATCAAGCTCTTCATCGTCCATATCGTCTTCGAGTACGTAACATCGAGTCAATGTTAGATTATAAGGCAATAGACTTTTTACCTTTGGGATCTTCTTCTCCATTAATTTGCTCCACTTCATAGGACTAAATTGTGTCAACCAATTCGTCTACGGAGAGTAGCATGATTCTTTGTGTTTCCCTTATTGAAGTTTTTACGTGATTCCAATCTTTGGAAAGTCCACGCAGCAATTTGTTAACCTTCATGGGTCGAGATTGGTTGACCCTGATACTCAAGACCATTTATGATTCCTATAAAACGGCTAAACATGTCAGTAATAGATTCTCCCGGCTTCATCTTGAAAGTTTCATATTGTCCGAGTAGAATATTGATCCTAGTATCTTTCACTTGATCAGGTCTTTCATAGGTAATGTGCAGCTTATCTTAGACTTCTTTAGCTGTTTCACAAGAAGATATTCCGTTATATTCAGTAGGAGATAACGGACAATATAATGAGTAAATTGTTTTTGCATCAAGAGCTTGTCTCTTGATTATCTCTTCTTGAGTCATCTCGTTAGCCTCTGCAGCTTCTTTTCCTCTTTCTAAGACCGATATAGCTTTAAGAATGATTCATTTTTCTACCACCCATTCTAGAGGATCTTTCGATCTTAGGAATGCTTTTATCTTATTTTTCCATATACTATATTCCTTTCCATCGAAATAAGGTGGTTTGGTGTTGCTTTGGCCTTCAACCAATCTTGGAGCCAACATACTAGCCATGGATCTATAACTCAGAAGTAAAAACACTTCAATTAAATGAGTACACAGGCTCTGATAACAATTGAAAGGGCTAGTAAGAACAACCATAAGGGGTGAATAGGTGATCACAGGCGTTTACGCGGATCTTAACAAATTAAATTGTCTTTTAAGAATGATAGACTAAAAATGTAAAAGACTATAGACAATTATATAGAGCTGCAAATTGAAGTAAAGAGATTAGGGATAGAGAATCAAAGCACAAGGTTTATAGTGGTTCAGCTTAGACCAAGCCTACGTCCACTCTCCCGCACTGACAGTAGCTAGATTTCACTATGAACCAAAAGAGATGTTACAGTATCACGTCCTTGATTCCACAGTGTAGAGACTTTGCTACACTTCCTCAAGATCTCACAAGTATCTAATCTTTCTTTTGAGTACAAATTTAAGCTCAACAATTAAAACAGCAAAGAATAGGGAGTTTCAGACTTTGGAATTTTTCTATCTCGCACACTCTCGAATAACTAGAGTGTCTTCCTTATATACTCCTTCATGCCTTCATAACCGTTGGCACTTTTCAAAAGGAGTTTTTCAATATACCCATTGAACAGAATTTATTAAGAAGATCTCGAGTTATTTAAGGAATGTGATGATAGTCCACCAGTCATGCTCGCCCATACAATCAAGATCTAGGTTTCCATAAGTAGAAACTTCCAAGTATACTTCGCTAATCAACAGATCTAAATTACTCGAATTAATTGCAATATGAATAATAGATCTCGAGGTGTCATCTCTAGCCATGAGATCTTCTTCAACCGCACGAATCAAATCCTCAAAGATATACTCGCATCTGGATAAGTCTTCTTCAATGGATAATACTTCTCTTTGTACTGTCTAGAACCTATCAATGAGGGCAGACTTTAAATCTTGAGTCTAGAGGTCTTCAGACTTTGACGATAGAGTCTAAAAGT
The DNA here is from genome assembly GCA_014182575.1 of Eucalyptus decipiens. NCBI lineage: Eukaryota > Viridiplantae > Streptophyta > Magnoliopsida > Myrtales > Myrtaceae > Eucalyptus > Eucalyptus decipiens. The sequence continues at coordinate 28,202,855 of CM024611.1, read as the reverse complement.
TTTCAGACTAGGCTGATAGAAATGTTTTGTCAGCTTTAAAACAAATAAGGAAGTTTTCTTCAACATTCTGAAGCACCTCGCATTAGAAAGTTCACGCTCTCCTTTTGAAAACTATCATACAGCAATCAGCTTTATAGACAAACATGCCCCGTAAGTAGTGGCACACATTTTTACTAAGTTGACATAGACAAAGCACAGTATGATGAGATGTAAAGGTTTATACTTAAATTTCATGGTCTCCTGTATGATGGTGTTCATCAAGGGTGGAAGATAATTAGGTACCAGTTAACTGTGAGGTGGAATTCCTGCAAACTTCCAACCTTATGGGAGCAGCTCTCTCCACTTGTGGATGGTCTCATTGGTGTGTCGCCGCTCATGTTGGTGAGAAAGAAAGGTCTCACCATAACATCTGGTTTGGTATCGAACCTCGGATGGTTTGACATAGTAGATGATGGGCACGATTATCTGTCCCTTCTTTTCCTACACTCCAGCATTCAAGTCAACTCCATAAGACACCATCCACTAAAAGCATAACCTTTAGAAAGGATGGGTATAGAGATCTTTGATTGCTCAATCGCTAGGAGCAAGTTCGAGCCGATTGTTTCACCTACGTAGAGTTGGTTGTCATCCCTGAATTCACGGACTCCTGCATCTATGAGGTGGGTATAGAGAAAATCGGCGAAGCCTTCATGCGTGTCCCGTCCTCTGAAGCTCAAGAACACTTCATAGTCGCCCCCTTGCATCGCGACCAATCGCAAAGAAAATGAAGCACGAGAGTCGCACCGGTTCAGCAAAAGCGAGATCTCTTGAGCTCTATGAAGCCGAAAGTTCTTGGACCGGTAGAACTCTTCGCAAATCAAAGCCGGTAGGGCTGGTTATAATTTATCTTGTTGATCTCAACACAAAGTTTCTCGGGACCTCCAATCTCAAGGAAGCGGAGTTCGGAGAACATCACCCTCTATCACGGGAAGGCGGGGCTCAGGCACATGAGATGCTCTCCCTCTCCTTTGTGATTTGTTTGTGCGGAAAGGCACAGCACATAGCATGTGCTATGTCCTTTTGCGACGCTTTTTTTTAAAATTTTTTTTTTTCTCTTTTCTTTTATTTTCATCATAGGTAGAGGTGAGCGTGGTTCCCAAATAGAACCGGACCCTTCCGGTTCTCAAAGAATAGTTCCAGTTCCGGTTCCAATTTTGGTTCCTATGGAACCGTAACCGAAGGAACCGAAACCAGAATCATTTAGGGTTGTAAGCCCAAATCAATTACCCTACTTCACTTCACACTTTCACAGAAATCTCTCCCGTTCTCTGCCTCTGTCCTTCGCCAACGCTGCTTGCCCTTGACGCCACTGCTGGATGTTGCTTGCCCTCGACGCCACCATCGGACGCCACCACCAAACGCCGCTAACCCTCAACGCCACTAGACGCCAGTCGCCCTATGCTCGCCTTGCCCTTTCCTCCCTCGACACCATCACCCCTTGCTCGCCTCGCTACTCGGCCGTCGCGGACACCTGGGGTCATCCCACCACTGGACACCAATTGGCTCACGCTTGCCCAGTTGTCCCTGAAGCCGCTCGCCTAGCTGCCTTCGACGCCAACTCACCCAATCACCCCGACGCCCCTCACCAAGCCTCCCCCGAAGCCCCAGCTACCCTCGACACCGCTCACCTAGTCACCCCGACGCCACTCACCGAGCAATGGTTCTTTTCTTAGTGGACCGGAAGGGCGCTACTGCGAAACCGAGGGATCTCGACGTGGAATGTATAGATCTTTGGAGCAATGGTTCTTTGTTAGCGGGGGCTTTTTTTTAGGTTGAGTTTGATGTCTGGATATGGTGGGTTGGGGGGTTAGGGCGCATTTGATGATTGATGAAGAATTATGAGTAACTAATTCGAGGGATGTGCACCTGGTTTAGTCAAGTTGAAGCGGAGGGATGATTATGCTTTCAGAATTGTGCTTGTTTAATTGAGATGTCGTATTTTTATTGCGTTCATCATGTTTACTTTTGTGGATTTGATGTTGGACACGTAATTTGTTTCTTCAAGTCGAGTTGCTTCATGTTCTTAAATGTCGGTTCCAAGTTGAATTAGTTTAGTGATACAAAACGGAGCTGCGTTTCTCTTGGCAGTGAAAGGTTTTGATGTGATTGTCGTTGGAATTCACAGGGCCGGTTCATGGTAATAGATTGCCTGCAGCCTCTTATTTGATAATTTCGAGTTTATTGTATTCTTCCGAAGCAAGTGCTGAAAAGGAGGAACCCATAGGTTTTTTCCTTTTTCACATCTAATTTGTGTCTTGATATATTGTGTAGTTCTTTCTCTGATATTTGGTTCTTGTCATATTATGCAGAGACCGTGAAGGAGTTGTATGACAAAATTCTTGAGTCTGTTAACACGAAAGAACAATGGCTCCAAACGCATGAACGTGGTCGATGATTGAAAATTGCAAGAACAGAGGATATTAAGCTTCTTTTTTGATATTTTGCGGAACCTATGCAGATTTGTCAGTTGACTTCTTGCCCCATTTGAGAAGTGAAGTTTTAATTTTTGAGTAGTTGATAAATTCAACTGTCTTTTCTTTCATCGCAGAGATTGTCAAATCTTCGAATTCATGAGAATTTTAACTGCAACCTTTGTCGGGAAGTCACAAAAGCATGTGTGCGTGCAAGGGCACTTGACTTTGGTGAGCTTTATCTACACGAGTTGTGGGAGCATAACGTCTATGGATTGACCCCTACAATTGACTCTGCAAACCATCTATTGGTAATGACGAATTGTATCTATGTCAAGTGATTCTTTTTTCCATTTGTTTCATTTACACATTTTTCTGCTAACTTGGGGTATTGCAATGCAGCAATATGCTAAAGACCACAAAGATGCTGCCCTCATGCAGGAAGTTACGAAGCTTTTGAAGAAGAATAACTTGCCATGGCAACCCAGCACGGCCGACATTGTCTTCAGGTTCACTTCCGCGCTGTTTATCCTGAGAAGGACTTATCATGTAGTAAGCCATTATTGCACTTAACTGTGTGAAATGTACTGCTTGGTTATCAAGCAATTTATCCAATTTTTTAGTGTATTTTATATATGATTTAATCAACTTGTTTTTATATTAATCATTGTCTGCATTGCTAATCTCAATCTAATAGTTTACTCATGTTATTTGATATCCTTCTTTTCATGGAAAATTTTTGCAACGTTTGTAACGATACTGGAGACAATTGGGGGTTGCTCACAAAGTATTCGAAGAAGAGATCTGTCAAGGGTGGCGTGAAATTGCATAAAGCTGCATTTGACATCTTCATGAAGTTTGCTGCGAAAGTAGGTGAGAAACACTCACTCTGTCTCCCTTTGCTGCTCTCAAGCCCTTGTCCCTTGGCAATTTTTGTTTTCCATTTCTTCCCATAAGTAGTTTTCTCATCCAGGTCCCGCCACTTACTACAAAAGATGGGATGTGCTTGAATATATTCTTCTTTGGCCATTTTTTCCTTTTCGGAGATTTATGTGATCTTTGACGGGTATGAGATCTTCTATGAAAGGTAATCTAGTATCCTGAAGTTGAGTCTATAACATCATTTTGTTTCAGCTTATTGAAGGTATCCTTCTTCATTAAAGATCAAATCTGAAAAAAAAAAGAAAAAAAGAAAAAGAAAAGAAAGAACCTATTGGAGCTGGAACCGATCCGGAACACCTTGTGGGGGTAGGTTCCGGTTCTTGGTTCTCGACGGGTTGGTTCCAGGGTTCCAAAAATGAGGAACTCCTGTACCCGATGGTAGGTTCCAAGTTTCGAGATGGAACCAAAACGAAATCGGGAACCACTCACCCTTATACATAGGGACCTTTTTAGTTTTTAACTCCGCCAACCATTGTTAGACGGGTATATATATATATGAACACCCGAGCACCGGTAAACTTGAAACTTTCGCAAAATGTGCTTTGGGATCCTTAAAATTTTCCTTGCAAATTAAATTCTTCTTCTTTTTTTTCGAATTGATGCGGAGACGCACAAGGCACGCATGGTCTTTGTCTGTGGCATCCTACAAACAAACCAAATGGATATCCATGTAAAAGTTTCAAAGTTGAAGCCTAAGCCACACCGATCGGCCATAGCCTATTCAATTTCCACTAAATTTGTGTTTGGTACAATGAAAACGGAATGAAATAACTTTCTATTTATTAAGTTTACGGGATAGATACAATGAAGGTTCTTTTGCTTTGTTATGAGAAATGTATCGTGAAAATAGAATGGGATATTGATTCTAATGAATTTAATACAATATACAAACACACATTATAATTCATTTAGAAAAAAATTATCCGAAAATCACAGTTAACTCATCAAAATTCGTTATAATAATTAAAATACCATCAATTATGTATATAGATTAAAAACCACTATTTTATTATAGAATGATTGTTATTGTCATATTTTTAGATTGATGAACAATAAGCATAATTGTAGAACATTTTTAATTGAGGGTTAATACTACAAAAAAACCCTAAAGCTGATATACATATGATAAATTTACCCAAAAATAATTTTTTTTATTATTAAAAATCCCAAATTAATACGTATATGTGACAAATGTATTCTAAACTAATTTTTTACCACTAAAATCTCGAACTAATACATTTGTGACATATTTACCCTCCATTAATTTTTGTTAAATTGGATTAATTTTATGAAAAACTATAAACTAGTAGAGATGTAACAAACGAAGAATAAAACCTCAAATTGGTACACTGTCAATTTGCCATATCATATGTCATCCAGCTTAGCAATATAATAGTAAAATTTAACGTAAACTAATGGAAGGCAAATTAATTCTGAGATATACTAGTTTGAAATTTTTATGGTGAAAATGTTAGTTTGAAGTAAATTTGTCATAGATGTATCAATTTAGGATTTTACATAATATTAACCCTTAATTATATAAATGGCTTTAGGTATAACTACCATACATTAACCCCTCTCCCTCGCACTCTTTGAAAACACTCCTTTAGTTTATTTTTGGAAGATAGAGGAGATTCTTGTTGGAGGATGTGGCCAAATGATAAAATTGGATGGAGGACCACGTCCAAGAGAAGGCAATGACCCACCATGAGCTTACTGCTCTCAGTTAGTGAAGGCGATGACTATCTTCACAATCACGGCATGATGCGTAATGCACTTGGAGTTCATTACAGATGAGCATCAAAATTAATACGTAATTTGTCTTCCTTTTCTATTAATGTTTTTAGTGCACGGATATCGTGACGTTTTTCCGCACATTATGATCTCACTAGTAAATGTACATGCATATGCTGCAGGACAAAAAAAAAAAAAAAACCAAAAGGACTGAATAGACAAATGACATTTAATGTTTTATTGTAATATTAACTTTCTTTTGGTAATTTTGACAATTTTTTAAATAGTAAGCAGCATTGCCTAATTATCATTTATTTTTGCTAACAAAATGCGACAATAAAAATGTGATGTCTTGTGAAGTTTTCATCATATAATGATTGATGACTGATTCAAAGATATCAAAGATGTAACATTTGATGACAACATCGAAGTGGTGACCTCGTCTTATAAGGTTCACCGATTTAAATATATTCTTAAATCTGATGTCAAGAAAATATTTAAGGATTAATTTGAATGAAATTCAAAGTGGAAAAGGAATTTTAAGCCTTAAAAAAGGGACACCTAAATGGATCGATGAGGAAAAATAATATAACATCTGATAATAATGTCTAGATATTACCTTTTTTATCTAACACAAGAACATGTGACAATTTGATTGTTCTTGAATTTTATTAGAAAAAGGATTGATTGAGGTAAATTTAAGTTAAGCAAATAAATGGACACAAAAATGGATCAAAAAGAAAGAAAGAAAGAAAATAAATGAAATAAAAATTTTCTATAAAAATCAATGAGAATTAAAAGTATGCAAAAGATGACAAATACAATAATTTAAGAAAAGGTTGAGAAATCTTGAGAAAAAAAAAAAACCAATTTGGTGGGGTGGCGGATTCGATTCACAGGCGCCCCCTCCCAGTGGTCGGGTGCTTTTATCACCGTGTCATGCATTAATTGCCTTACAATATGCGACGTCTATCTAGTCCGTTTGTAGAAAAGTGAACATTGTGCAACCAATTGTTTACTAACGGTGGGAATCGGGGTAGTTGAACTGCATAGGCTCGTGAAATTTTGTAATTAGGAACCTTTTTTTTTGACAAAGTAATTAGGAACTTCAACTTTTATGTTTGACGCTCAGCTTTGTGTGGTGAATATGATAAGAAATTATAGTATGCTCTACAATCATGATTACGTGATGACTAGGTCAAAAAATAAAATAAGAAAGCTTTTTAAATTGTTGGAAAATGATAAGGTACTAGTGGTATCGTCCGTTAATAAAAAATTTTCTATTTTGAACTATATTAGAACTTCTCACACGCAACAATTTCAAAAGTAACTTAATTATTGATGATTGTTTTGGATGGGTCGGTTGCAAATAAATGTTGTAGCCATCTTATCAAAAGTGCATGATTTGTCTGATAATAATATTATTTATGTCTTTAACCTTTTTCTTGGACTCAAGACATTCTCACCCATTACATGTGGTAAGAATAAAAAAAAGAAAAATAATATACTTGACATCTAAAGCAATGAGAGAGAGAGATTAACCTTTTTCTTGGACTCGAGATATTCTCACCCATTATATGTTATAAGAATAAAACAAAATAAAATAATATACTTGCAACATCTGAAACAAAGAGAGAGGGGGGGGCAAGGGGCAAGAGCCAAATATTATTTTACAAAAAGTTTTATTTTGGGTCCCTATACTCTTATTTTACTTTGTTTTCTAATCAAGCTCTTATACTTTTAATTATCTAATGAGATCTTCTTATTGCAATTTTTTTTAATTAAATCCCTTGGACACCAAATGTGGCCAAATCTAGTTGACATGACCATCGAGTGATATGATAGTGAATATGACGTGATTAAAAAATTTCTAATATAGACATTCACACAAAAGCGTCAACAATGGGTAATGAGTCATACTTCAATACTGTCTATATTGGCTATTTTTTCACAAACGCATCCATGTGTGCATCCATATATTTTTCACATCATACTTTGGGGTCATTTGATTTTGTGTCAGATAGACTTGATTTGAAAATTTGTGAAACTAGAACTGCTTCATTGGACAAACTAGATGTACACAAATTTGTTTAGAGAAAGCATGGAGTATGTAGACGATAGATAAGATTTTTGGTCCACTTTATGTGAGGTTTAGAATTGTTAATGCATTTTATTGCCATTTATTTCTTTTGAGGTTTTGAAATACACGAATGTTATTTTTTATATTCTAATTACATGTAGATTCAACTTTTAATTCCCTTGATTGGGAGAAAATTATAAACTATACAAGATATGTTAGAAATTACACAAAAAAAATCGTTAACCATGTGGGTAAATACTTCAAAATAATAGAGTGATAATTATTTCAATGGTAAATACTTGTAAGTTGAGTGACATTTCTTTTATAACTGAGAATGCTACCCACTTCATTGAGATTTGCTTAACGTAAATATTTTTCTTTAGATATTTGGGTTGCATATGGAAAAAATTACAAGCTTGGTGAAGAAGTTGCTTATTTATTAAGAGGGTGACGGTACTTTTGTTGATGAAAGTGTCTACGAGGGCTGACCATAGGGCCATGTCGGCCCAAGCGTGTGCCTGGGCCCCTTTTTTTACTCTAAATAAAAAAAATTTGAAAAAAGTACAAGAGTTAAATTTAAAAATTGCAATATTGAAAAACAATTGCATGACATTGAAATACAATATTTGTTTATGCAATATCAATAACAATACATCAAACATTTAATGTATGCGGCAATAGTATACTATAAAATTATTTAAAATTTGATATTAGGAACAATACGAACAGCCTCGACGTTCGCCCAGCTTGATCCACGTAACCAAGACAGTGGACACAACAAAAAGACAGGTGGTGCCATATCGTGTCGAGTCCTGTAATATTCATGGTCAACCCTGCTAGCTTGAAGAAGGAATCACTGTGGGAAGCGGCCGAAGGGTCAAAAGCACGTTACTTAGAAAGTACTCTCACAAGCAATTTCTCCTTTTTGCAGCTTTGGGACACCACTTTGTATGTCTCAATCAAGAGTTTGGGGAATCGTTTAGCGAAGTAAACATCCAAACCATCAGCATCCCATCAGGATCACCTGCCGGAATCATCAAAGCAACAAGATATGAGCTTGGTGAATTTCGCTAGGATTTTTCCGCAGGTTTAGCGGGGAAGAAGGTCCTTCTTCCCTCAGCTCAGCTCAACAGTTGAAATTGGAGCATTGAATAATGAATGATACATACACTCTCCAAAAATATATGTGACTTTTTTTTTTTCAATCAAACTTCAGTGTCATAACTTATTTGAATGATGTAATTTCTTGCTTTGATTGCTCAATTGTCACAAAATTTAAAAATGTACACAAGTGACATGCCATGTCAAATTTCTAGCACTTAGATGAATATTATTAAAAAGTTAGTAACTCAAGCCATCAAGTGAAATATATGACACTTAAGGAAACATATTTAAAAAAAAAAAAAAAAGATCATGACACTCAAGGATACAATAATTATGGTACTTGTGATATTTTAATCCTTTTCTATATTTCTCTTTTTCTATTCTTTGGCTTGTCTTCTTCTCATCTAATTCTCTCCCCTCAAGAGAGTGTTCTCCCACATTAAAAGAAATCGGCACTGCATTATGACATTCATGGTATCCTTTTCTCTTCTTTTTTCATTTGCTCATTTTTTTGTAAAAAATACAAACAATATTTTAAAGGAACTATCTTTCAAATCATTTAATTATAGTGAAATAAACAAAATCTTATTAATCCTCATTTCTGTAACAATTTTGAATCATAACAATGGCCTAAAGCAAGCGAGTCTCTTCATTTTATCCTAGGTACTTTCTTTGACGGTATCGTTCGTGGTGAAGAAGAGAGGTAAAAATACAATCTCGGGCTTGACATGAAAAGAAAGTAGATCCCGAATAGTGGCTCTATAGGCTGACAGGTGGCAGTGATGGCAGGCAAATCTCGCTTATCGCGCTAGGTGTCCAAATTAGACTGGAGAAGGTAAAGCGATTGTCGGGATAATGGAGTAGCTATACCAACATTCTACCAGAGTTATGAAAGACTAAATAGCATCAATATCAGCATGTGGTGCGCGATATAATGACACAATATGACATAATAAGTTAATATATCATTTCTCAACAAGTAAAAAATTTCGATATTGAGACACGTTATGTATTAAATGTATATTTATAAATATATATGATAAATTATCATTTATATAATTATTTTAATCAAATTAATTGATTCAAATTTATAAATAAATAATAAAAAAGATCTTAGAATAAATTTATATTAAAAATATTAATTCACCATTTATTCATATGATTCATTATTTTAATTGATTCTATCCACCTTTATATAGCCTTGTACGCAATAAGTGGTTATCTTCTAAGTCACAAACTCCAATTGCCTTTTAGATTCTTAGCTCTGCTGTCACGATCTTTAACAGCATGTTTATCCACAACCAATTGTAATCTTCTAGCTTTCTCTCGGTTGGACTTTCTTCGGATGTAACTACCTCAGTCTCCCTTTCATAGATAGAATAATTGACTATCCGACGCCAATCTTGCAATGGGCGCTGACTGATTTAACCGCATAACTTAATTTTTGTTGATGAATTAGCCCCAATATTTCTGTTAAACCTTAGATCATTTTTTTGTGTCAACATATTCCCTTGTAAAAGAATTAAAAGATTTTTTTTTTTAAATTCTTTGAAATATATAAGAATGTCATGAGTCACCCTCTCACCTAAGAAGTATCGATACTTTTAAAGAGCCTTCATATCGTATGGGACACTTTGAGCACTCTTCGATACTCTTTACTTGATCAACACGTGTTGAAAAAATTCGACACCTAACCAACTCTCCGAGACACTCTTCGACACGTAACATGGAAGTTCAGAATTCTAACACGTGATTCCAACAAACTAGAACAATTTCAAAAATTTTCAAGAAATGGAAGGTTAAAATTGATATATGTAAATAAATAAAAAATAAAAAACACTTATCAAATCTTTCTGCAATTTAATTCATAGATTATTTATTCGTACTGTCAATTCTTTATTATTTTAGTTAACATTTGTAGTTTGTCCCATATTTATCGTTTTCTGTCCGAATCGCCACAAAATATAATTTACTTTAAAAAACCAAAAAATCTAACCTCTGGTTAAAAGTCTTTTTTCGACAACCACTTTTGGCGAAACAAGAATAAATGGGGTTTATGATGTTTGTCGGTGCTTGTGGACTATATTCTTAAGGATCGTATGTGCTTACTATGGCTAGAGGAGCAATAGCTAATGTGTTAGACTTACTCTATGGCCCAAAAAAATTTGTAAAAAATTTAACCAGTTCCAACAACAACAGCATAGCTTGAAATAATTCCTTAACCGCCTATCCTTGTGGTCTGGCAGATTTCTAGCCATGATCTCTTTCAGTGTTCTACATTTCAAGTTTGAACTCATACTTAATCTTATAGAACAACTCAGATAGAGCATACCTTCGTAGATGGGTTCGATGCCCTTGAAGGAAGAACGTTCGGTTTTAGCTGGTTTGCTATACTCCACCTGTGACAAAACTTGTGTAAGCATGAATTTAATGCATCAAATAAGATTTCTACCATGTGTCAAATGTTTATAAAGATAGATGCTTAGATTCAAACAGACTGAACATGAAAAAAGACCAAACAAGTTTTGAGATCTCATTGACATTATTGATCGAGACTATGTACTTGGAAGAGTAGCTCGTCAAACAAGTCTAAATTACAAGAGAACAGTTTGGAGAATGGAATACCTTCTATAAGCCACTCCTCCCAATTTATTCACAGCACTTTGGATTTAGAATCAACTTGAACATAACGGAAGCACCACATAAAAAATTTAAGATACCAGTACAGCGGTCACCGCTTTCCGCACCTCAACAAGGTCTAAGATTCCAATACACAGTTCAATGTTCTGGATTGAGTACGTAACAACACCGCCAGAAAGCATGATTATACTAACTGGCACAAATAGAACTCTTTGGTTGTATATCGCAAAAAAATACTAAAAAAAGAAAAAAAAATGCCCTTTTAAAGAAGAAAAAGAAGTAGAGTCCTTACATGTTTCTTCCCATTAAAGAAGTTGAAAGAAATATAAAGTCTTGAAGACTCAAATTTCATTTGACAAAATTATTCCGCATGTGTTAATGGGAGAAAATATCCTGTAAATCGTATTCATCGTGACATGCATTTTTGTTTTTTAAGCAATTCATTCATGTTTGTAAAAATTCCAGACATGTCCAGTGGGAAAATCAATAGCGTTGGTTACCTCGGATGGGCTGTCCGCCTCAATTAGTGAACTGCTTTGCTCCTCGGAGAGATTCGGGTGTGAATCCACATAATAAAAATCATCGGAATCATCAGACAGCCCTCAATTTTAATGTCTTTCAGCATCCTCGGGTTTGATAGATCAGGAAGTCTCTCAAGACTTCGACGGTATGAAACATTTAATGATGCTAAAAAGATCAAATTCTCAAGTTCATCCACCTCTTTGCAGGTCACGGTGAGATGCTCTGAAAACTCGCAAGGATTTGAACTTCTAAGGCACGGAACTTCTGTTCTTTGCCACGGTTAAGCTCGGGTCGACGGGAGCACCAAATACGAAAGATGCTAGCATTGTGCGATTTGCAATGGTGAAGTGATAGAGTGAATAAACCTGGAGGAAGCCGTGGTAGCTTTTAAGTGAATGCAGCAAAGGGATAGCTTCTTGAGCTTATAAAGGTAATGCAACCCAACAGGTAGTAGTTGGATCTTTAACATGGATAGCTGCAATATCTTCAGCTCTAACAAACTCCCAAGCTGCAAAAGTGCATTCTTTCTTCTCAATTTTATCTCGAACCGGTAACACCGGTTCACAGGATCCTTCACCCAAGAATAACTCCCCAACTTAACAGGACTGCGATGTAAAGGATCACATCCATCAATTTAGAACTAACAGATAGGCTTATTAAGGCGGAAGGAAGTTCGGGCACTTCACGAGCTGGTCACAATGAAGCAAATCAAGTGTTTGGAGATTGGGAAGTCCGAAATGCTATACGGTAGACCACAAATCCGAGAGTATCCAAGTTTCAATACCCTTAATGCGAAAGCATCTTAATTTGTTTAGGAATTTTCCCCTCCAAACTCCGACATCCGAAGGCGTGAAGCTCTTCAAGCCTCTTCAATTTCCATATAGCGGCAGCAGCTTTCTTACAAAAGTAGAATCAATTTGAGCACTCTTAAAAGACTTGACTCAATGATAGTATCGGGTAATTCATTAATCCCGGTGCTTGATAGGTCTAGTTCACTCCAACGAAGCCAAAGTCCCCATGGACGTTGGCAAGCTCAATATTGACCTACAATTACTTATTGACAAGTATTGCAGCACTCTTAACTCTTCAGATAGGGGAAGTTTAGTTATTTCTGTACCATTCAGTGCGAGGACTTCTAGAGATTCTACATGGCTAATTGATTCGGGCAGTGGGTCAATGAAAGGCAGGTTGCGGGGCTGTGAATCTTTTAAGCTTTTGCAAATCACCGATGGAGCGGGAATCTCTTGAATGGCGGTTTCATCTATAAGAATATCTTCCAAGGATGTGAGGAACCCAGCTCACGGGGCAACTTATTGAGTTCGGTGCAAAACCTTAAGATTCGGTGAAACCAAGCACCGTAGACTTTTTACCGATGGACCAATTTCATCCAACCGCATGCATCTTTCAAGAATCAATCTCTCTAAACATTTGAAATGAGATAAGTCTGGGTTTTGATCAAGTGAACACAACCGGTGAGGTTCAAAACTTTCAATTTCTTGGCTTTCTGTCATAAAAAGTAAAATAAGAAAAGAGTTAACTTTTCAGCAACAATTTGACAAATGAAATTAAAAATAATATACTTCTCTACCTGGATTTGAATCCAGCCGTTCCATTTTCATGGACCATGCTCGGGAAAGATCTAGAATAACCAACTCCTCCAAATCCAAATTCTTAGCACGAAGATTCCAAGGACAACCTTGCCGGTGGAGCCACCTTAAACTTGGAGACACCTTAAAATTTCCAGTGAGGTCACTTTGATCAATTGAAGGAATCTTATGCTCGACATCCCCGCAAAATGTGCTGGTCCAAAAGCGTGATGTGACTGACACCAAATTCAAGAAGAACTCCCTTAAGTATTTCCGTTCCCTGCACGTGGAATATAGGATTTGGGTTACCAAGGGATTTCAAACTAAAGAATCATTTTATTTAGGATCAATTTATTTCACAAAAAAATGTTTTGAAAAATATTTCTTGAAAATGCTTGCTTTCATCTCACAAAAACGAATGAACAATAAATATTTTTATTGTCCATAAAATTATATATATATATAAATTGTTATCAACAATGAAAAAATTTCATTGACTAATTATTTCAAAAATGTAAATGATCATTTTTAGAAAAATATTTTTCAAATTTTTTTATTTTTGTGGAACATATACACCATAAGTATTTTTCCTCTATCAAAAAGAGGAACATGAGTTGTAAAGCATACCATCGTAAAGGTAAAAACAGTGATGAATTCGTGTCTTACTTTTTTATTCTCGAGCACATCCAAGGCTCTCTTGTGACTCCACAATCTCATTGCACTTTTCGGGTTCAAGATTTTCCGGTAGAGCAATATTCCTACCTAGGTCTCGAACTTCATTGTGCATCCATAGCTTACCATTCTCAATCTTAACAATAGACAAGTCCACGAGCACCTTTATACCGATCCACTTGGAACCACGGTCGGACCACAGGTAGCATGCAACACTTTCATCTTCTCAATGAAGAAACAAGCAATGTCCAGAAATATCTGTCTTTGCTTCCTAGGTAATAAATCAATGATTACCTTCAATTTCTGTTGAACTCGTGGCGAGGTTCTTTTTCCAATTTGTTTACTTTTGCAACTTGTTTAATGTCTGCTCCCACTTGTCCTTGGTTTTAGAACATAGATACGACCCAACAACCTTAATTGTTGAAGAACGCTTGGTCAATACTTGATACTATTTTTCGGACAGAGTATGGAAATCATTTAGAACAAGCCTCTTCTCACGAGGACATGGGTGTGGAAAAGTTTAAGGGCATCATCTTTTTGCATGCCCGACCTCGTGAATTTGGGACCCTTCAAACTCGGCTAAAGCTTGTACTTTCTGGTGGTAATTATGATCCTACTTCGAGCCCAACCAATTACTATTTACTAGAATTTGCTCAAGTCGAAAGCTTGAGCCAACGTCATCAAGAATAATGAGAAATTTCATGCGGTCGAATTGGTCTTTGAAGACCGGTCCTCTCTTCAAAAGAACTAATTTGTCCATGTGTTTCACCCAAAAGATCAGAAAACAACTGACCTTGCAAAATTTTTAAACCTTCTTGTCTTTCTTCATATTCTTCATATTCTCTAACGCTTTCCAGAAAGCTCCAGCCATCAAAGAGATGAAACATTCTTGTGCAGATGAGCTTTGCAATTGTAGTCTTCCGGTACCCCTTATGCCATGTATTCCTACTACCCACGAACATCGCTAGATTCCTCATCTAGTAATTCCATAACTCTTTCCACATCACGCTCGATGTCAACGAGGTATCTGTTCAGCGCCCTCAACACATTTGCAACAAGTTCATCGATGAGTGAAGCATCTGTGCCGGAGCTGTATCATGCGTGCACATGGGCACAAGTCACACGCACAAAGATTAATGTAAGTCCATCAATGTCTGAACTCTGAAGCAGTTAGCAAGAAAAAGTCCACGCTTTCATTTAAAAAACTATCATGCATCATCAGCTTTAGACAAACAGGCCACGCAATTAGCTGCACGTGGTTTTGCTAAATCAACACAGATCTGAGTGAGCTACAGCAAGTATTGATACACCTAGCAGCATTAGTCTAATTAGATTAACTTAAATTGAAGTAAAGCGCTACCTTGGGATTTGGATGCTAGGTTACTCTAAATCGAACTTACTCAAATACACTCACCAATTACTCGTGGCCCCTGAGATGGATCCCAAATGGATGAGCCTTCTTCCATCCCCTGGAGGGTCTTTGGGTCTTCCTGTCTATGCCTGGCGATAGCCTTTTTCGTAATCGGGGGATCCTTTTTTTACGACCGTTGGCGAGACGTTGAAGAAGACCGGCATGATGATCTGGCCCGTCGTCTTGTGGCACTTGTGGCACTCCACGATCTCAGCCAGCTTTGCGTGGCACGACATGCTCGACAGATAGTTCTCTGACAGGATCGGAATGGCGATCTTGCAATGCCTGATCGCTTTGGGTAAGCGACGGCCCTTTCTCTCCTCTCCCACGGCGAGCTCCCATCATCCCTCAACACGCTGATCTCCGCGTGGAGGAGGCTATGGTGGAGATGATCCTAAAAGCCCACTGGGAGTATCCCGTCCACTGAAGCTCAAACACATCGAAACTCTTTTCTCTTGTTTCGGAGGAACCTTCTCCACAGTTGCGAGAATCCTGGATGTCCATCTTTCAAAAACGAAATCAGTTTTCGTCCCTCTTCCCCACTCTATTTCAAAGATCCATCCCCCTGTTTCATACCACGGGAGTAAGCGTACGAGGGCCTTTTGAGAGGAAGAGGAGAGGCAGGGGCGGCGAGCGGCGAGCGGCGAGGAGAAGGAGGAGAAGGGGGCTAGGCTAGGGTTTTGAAAAATAAAAAAGATTAAAAAAGATGAAGAAAAAAATTGAAATAAATGTGGGGAGGGAATAGCCTGACGTGGGGAGGGACGCAAAAAATATTAAAATAAATTTGAGGGTGGGAAGTCTCACGCAGGGGAGGGACGGAAAAAAAAATTGAAACAAATTTGCGGTGGGGGAAAATAGACGAGGGGAAAGCTCAAGGAGACATATTTTTAATCGAAAAAATGAAAGTACTAAATTTTAAATGACGATAAATTTTGATTATTGTAAAAGATCATGAATTTATTTAAATAAGTTGATTCTAATTTTTTATTAGTCGTCGGTTTTATTAATAACTTTTGTTAAAGTTAAAAATATATTTTCAAACGTGGATACGTATTAATTATGAATATGTCTTTCGTATTTCAATTAATTGATTTATTAATATTATTAGTGTAAATTCATTTTAGGCTCTTTTTTAATTAATTATTTATTTATTAATTTGAATCAAATTCATTAAAAATAAAATATTCATTTAATATCTGAACGTGTCCGCGTGTCGGAATTTCCACATTTTTAGAAATGACGTGTCAACATGTCATGTCGTGTCGTGTGTTCATGTGGCGTGTTGGTGCTTCTTGGAACGCTTACATGGCTATTCTAAAGTATAAACTAAAATTGAACTTTTTGAGCTAATATCATTAAAAAAATCCCAAATTAGTATTATCCATACCATAACTATTCCGAATTAATTTTTGAATCGCAAAAATAAATGTGACTCGAGTCTATCGGTTTGACAGGTTTTTGTGGTATTATAAGATTTGGGAGTACATGGATCGTGATAAATTGTAAGAATGTAAAAGTAATTTGCCTAGTTACAAGGGGATCTTGATGAGATACCAATTAGATTTGTCATAAAATAAGAAACCTTTCTCAGTTCTTTGCTCAAAGAGGCACAGTGGATCCAATCAGCACTCAGTCACTTTCAAAGGGCAAAGGCCTTTGGAAGGAGAAAACAAAGTCACTTTCGCCTTACTCAGCCCACTTTAGGGTTTCGATATTTTTTCCCTAAAAACAAAATCAGCAATACGAGAGCAATTACAAACCTTGAATCTGTGAGACTTATATGGGTCTTACGTGCGACAATGACAATCAGAAATTCAATAGTTATTAATGATAGATCTAACCTAACTTTTCCAATACAAATAAATTACCACTAGACTTATGCCTTATTTGATATACTTTTCAGTCATATTAATAAATAAAAACAAACGCATCTCGTTTACATGATTGACTAAAACCCGTGCTAAAAGAACATAATAAAGCATTGCTTATTATTAAATAAAAAATAAGGGTTAATACCTCAAAAAACTCAAATTATACCAACTATGACTGTTTTTTTATTAGTAGAAATCCTAAACTTGCTAATTGTGACAAATAGTTGGAATGAAATTTGAGTTTAGAGAATAATTATGTCACGTGTGTATTTGGATTTGTTCATACAGAAAAAAAATGCTGTAAAAAATTATTTGTAGCACGGAGTAGTCAGGATTTATAAATTTTTTTTAATATGTATTAAAAAACCTTTCGATATTTGGCACCAGATATCTAGTGGTAATTCTTATTTGTATTGGAAAAGTTGATTGATCTATCATTAATAACCATTAATTTCCTGATTGTCATTGTGCCTTGACCAGTCACG